>VWPU01005073.1:0-48552 GCA_013398955.1 Callaeas wilsoni | reverse complement strand
CCCCCCCCGCCCGGCCCCGGCGCCCGCAGCCCTGCTGGGAGCGGCAGGCGCTCCTCCAGAGCCAGCCCAGCGCTGCGCTCCGCCCGTGCGCGGAACGGGCCCCGCTCCCGGCCGAGAAGTTGGGTGCTTTAGTTTGTTGTGCTCTGGGTTGTGCACGTTGCTCCGCAGACGCGGACCACCCCGCCAAAAGCGCGGATTAACCTACATGGCCTTAATCAGGAGAAATTGCAAAGCCGCCCCGTTGCGGTGTCCCCGTTTTGTCCTCGCCGCGGCCGGGCTGTGCCCGGGGCCCGGGCTGTGCCCGGCGGCCGCGGGGTTTTGGCGGTGCCCGGGGACGGGGACGGGCGCTGAGCCTCGCCCGGGCCCGTGCCGGCTCCGAGCGCCCTTTGTCAGGGACGGCACATGTTCCGAGAGCTGCGAGAGACAGGTGTTGAAAGTCCTTCAGCGGGGTTTATTTTCAGAACAGTTTTCTCCTCGCTGTTTCACAGGCGCTGTCTCAGCCCGTGGGAGTCTGCGCACGCGGCAGCACCTGGAAAACTCCGGGAGATGGGGGATGTCGGAGCTAGGGATGAGCCCCCCTAAGACCAGGATTCTTTAATCTCAGATCAACGACCTCTAATATTGCTTGTCACCACAGGACACCAAGCAGATGGATGGATGAGCTGGGAAAAAAAACCCGACACTTTTGGATCATCAGACTTCGTAACTGTGCTGAATTTGAATGGGTTTGAACTTTTGAGTGTTTCTCACAAAAAAATATTACTCTCATCTTATTTGCAAAATGTGTTGTTCAGATGATAAATGCTGAGTCCCCCGTGATAATTTAACAAGGTTCGTCTGAGTCGCTCTGCAATGCTAAAGAACTTCATAGGAGGAGAAATACTACTTTGCGTTTTCAAATTTGAGATTAAAAACGTAATTACTTGGTTTTTTCCCATAAATTTGACAAAGACTGGCTAAAATTTTTGCCTCTCCAGGTCTTTCTTTTTTGGAGGAAACCGTTTTTCAGAGATGGTAATAGGATTTGTTTTGTTTGCTTGTTTGTTTATAGAAATCAGTTTCAGTGTTTTTGAAAGCTGACCTTTGTGTCAAAATCCAATTTAAATGGGAAATTTGCGATCTGCCCTTTCACATGTGTTTGGGAAACACTCCAGAGTTAATGTTTATTGATCCTTCCAGCATCTCTTTCATTATGGGTCAAAATTTCCTGTCTCTTCGCTCAGTTGAGGGTTCCCATTTCCCATCTGTTAAGCATGGGAACAGCATCTCTCTTGGAGGCTCTGTAGAATGTGGGGCAGTAAACATATTAATTTATGAAAGAAATGACCTTATCAAAAAGTGAATCACTTCCAGCAGGCTGTGCCACGATGTGAGTGAGTACTTGCCAGTCTCGACTCTTTCACACAGCCAGCTAGCCCAGCTACGGTTTTTTTCTGGCAGGGTTTGTTGGCCAGCTGGCCGTTCCCCAGGGGCCGGGGTCGGGTGTGGATGCCCGCAGCCTACCCAGGCATATGGCAGGTTGAGGAGCCAGGCAGGAGTGGAACATCCGAAGGCTGGGATGGCCCCACGTGGAGCCCGGGAGGCGGAACGCCCCGGCTCGGGCAGTTCCTGGGGCACAGGGAACGACCCGACCTCCCGCGCCTCTCCAGCGTCCAGACGCGGGCAAGGAGGGCCAGCTCAGCTCCAGGTCTCTGTTCTCTGTTCTCTGATGCTTTCACATTCTTTGGCTATTGCAGTGCAGCAGATACCAGTGATAGCCGCGGTTATTGGAAGGATCAAACTGAACTTACACAAGGTTTTACCTTCAGCGCGTGTCAAGGATTCAGGAGGCCACCTGCACGTGTACAAGGCGAGTGGCAGATGCTGCAAGCTCCTGTGCCTCTTGCAAGGCACCAAACTGATCTTCTGGCAGATGAACAGGAAGAGTTTCTAGGCTCTGTCTGGCTTCTGTAAGGACATCTTTTTGATCCGTTTTCCAGCCTCCGGGGCTGCTCCTGTCCCAGGAGGCTGATAAAGGAGTTCATGAGCACAGAATAAAGAAAAGACCAGAATATTCGTGTGCTCCAAACTCCTGGGAACTTGCAAGAGAAGAGAAAAATCTGAAATATTTTCTCAGTAGGATTTGCTTACTAAGCAGCATTTTTCTCTTGCGTGTAGACAACTGGTTCAAAGCAGCACCGACACCTCATGCCAGGCCCTGCACTCTTTCCGCTCTCTCGTGGTGTAAACCATGAGCAGATGGTGCAGTGCAGTGGAAAATCAGATCTCCGAGAAAATACAGAGCCAAGAATAAAACACCCTCAAGCAGAAAGCTACATGGTTTATTTCAGGATAAAAGAAAAACTGAGATCCTTGGGCAAAAATTAGAATACTCCTTCAGAGTGGAGTATTCCACTTCTATGAACTGCCTCGTTCCTTCCTGATTGAGGGAACATCCATCCCTTCACAGCTGAAGGCTCATCTCATTTGTTGTCTTTCAGTTCATTGATCTGGTTTCTCCAGGCTCCCACGTGACTGTTCTTTGCTGAACTAACAAGCGTGGTTATCGCTGAATTTTCTTTCCTTTCGACTTTCTTGCACACTGACGACAAACCTTTCAGAATTTCCTCCCACTTCAGCTGCAGCATGACCTGAATTGCATCCATCCTTGTTTAAACCCACTGGGGCAGAAACACCCAGCCACGACAGGTAAGGATATAATGTCAGAACTTTGTCTGGTTTTATATTTGTGCATAAAGAGGTAAAATATCCCAGAACATCTGACTGTTTCTTCCATTAAGTCTAATTTAGTGCATACAGTCTCTGCACTTGTGGCCTTTATAAAGTTCTGACATGCCCCCGCCTCACTATGCCCCATCCTCAAAATAAAACCTTTTAACTGTGCTCCAGCCAAACTCCAGCTCCTGGCGTTGCTCTGCCTGCACTGGAGTGCCAGGAGGAAGGACCAGGGAAGCTCCTTGTGCAGCCACTGTGCTGTCTTGTGCTGAGCGACTGTTGGATTTCATCTCGGCTCGCTGCGTTTTCGTGACCTAGATCCTGCTCATACGAGCTGAAAAAATAATTTAGCAAATCTTGGTATGTAAGATTAAAACGGGATGATGTTTATTTATCTGGAGGAAAACAACAGGAGCGAGATACTGGCATTTCTCACGGCAGAGCCACAATAGCTGCTCTGACCCGATCCCCTAGGTCTGCCTGCTTTTTCTGCAGCTGCACCTGTGCATGTGCCTGTGGTGCCTCCCCCCTGGACCTGAGATTCCATCTGAAATCTGGGGAGTTCTCCTTGGTCCTTGTGAAGAATGTGCCTGACAAGGAACCAAATCCATTCCACAGGAGGGCACTGAAATGAGCCTTAGATGGATGTAAGATGTCACCATCCTCCTCCTCATCATTATTTATGACAACTCCATGCACCAGACTTGCTGGGAAAAACCCACGACTTTGTCAGTTACTAAAGCAACAGAGAAGATTCTGCTGCTCCCAAGACTTGCTGCTCCTTGGTAACTTGCCATGCAGCTTTTTTTTCCAGAGGAAAAGTGAATGTGCAGGGTGCTCGGAGTCAATTTTCGGTGGGGAATATGCAGTCACTGTCTCTGCTGGGATCAATGGCCCTTTCACTGTCCTGGGCTCTACTGTACAGAGAACAAACACCGTTTCCATGGCAGTGTAAACACAAATATGTCCCACACTCCAAAGAGTGACTCACACGTGCTGCAGAGAACAGAGAAACTTCCCTGTCTTAATCTGAAAACATCTGGGAGAGGAGGATGAGATTATCTCACTTTCAAAATATTCTACAAATATTATGTAAACCAGCTTTGCTCTGAATAATTCCATGTCTTGGCAGATCTGAAAGACAAATCCTTTGAAGGCAAAGGAATAAGGCAAGGCTGGTGCCTGTTTGCAGTAGCAATGTCCAAATCCATAATGAATATATTCTTAAAATAGACACAACCCAAGAGTTCCGGAAGCCAATGCAAATTATCCTTGAGCACTTTACCTCAGTATTTCAGAGAGTCACAACAAGGATTTAAGTGTTGGAAATGAAGAGTAAATTTATAACAAAAGGAGGACATGGATAAATCTGTGGGAATTATTTAGTACAGGTGCTAAGTCCCGGTATTGCAGGTGTTGGGCTGAAATAGTCTGAAACAGTGAGAACCTGACCTTGAGCATCAGCAGCATCACTCAGAGGTGTCTTAGAACATCATTTATCTAAAGCTGATACATTGATAGACAGATTCAGAGGAAAATGAGTCCGCCATGGAATTAAAATCAAATAATGTGCACTTTGTAACAGGGACAAAAATGTGGTGAGCACTTTCTTGGAGGAGTAAAACATGCTCTCAGTGTGTATGGGAGGAAGAATTTTCCCTAGCAGGGCTTTTCTACGTCCTAAAACCTCAAGGATTTTTATGACCCCAAGCTAGAGAGTTTACATCCCTTCAAAAGAACCTGTTATTTTAGTAATCCTCCAGCTCTGAAGGATGCTTCTGCTGAAGGATCTGCTTCTTTTACTAACCTAAATCCTTTCCCAGGGCCTACTCTGCCTGCAGAGTATTCAGATTAGATGTCAAGATTTCCAAAGTCTGCTCTGAGCAGGAATACTTCCTTTGGCTCTTACTGCAAGCGAAAGCAAAGCCATGTCATGGCGAAACTGCAGATTCCTCTTGGCGGGGCTGACATGTGAACGTCCACAGCGGAATTCAGCGCTCCAGAGTCACTGAGGCAAAGCGAGGCCTGAAGGACGAAGATTCCTGTTTGCACTGTGACCCATGGCACAGCACAGCGCTTACAGAGAGCTTACAACAAAGTGAGGAGCAGGTAACATAAGGCTTAAAGCAAAACCTTTCATGGGCTCGACTGACAGAGCTGCAGGAGCCGAAATGGGCCACGGCCCCCTCCGTCAGGGCCAGAACCAGCGGGAGAGGGACAACGAATCTGCCAAGGGTGTCTCACACACAGGGAGACAGCTTGGAGTCCGTCTGCATTGAACAGCTGAAGGAAAATGAAATAACTACAAACAGCAGCATCTTTGTGAGTGCCAGTGAAGGGTCTGGGTGTCTCATTAATGCACCACAGAGAATAATGTCTGTCTCCAGATCACCTTGCTTGTATTGCAACTTGCGTGAAACCTCAGGGGAGAAAAGGAGTAAGTGAGAAAAACAGAGAGGGGAGCAGTTCCTGCAATGGCTCTTGGGGGCTGTTTTGTCCCCTCCTCGCTGCCCTTCCCCCTGGGAACAGTCCCTCCTCATTGCTCTTTCTTGTCTGTTCAAATCACATCAATTTAAAAGGGTTATGAAAGGCTCTATTTAATCAAATGTTTGTTATGTCCAGGTGTCTTTGTCTGTCTCCTTTCCCAGATTTATCCAGAGACAATTATCTCATGTTGGAGACTCCTTCTCCTTGAGGACCAATGAGAATATCCACTTAAAAATTAAAAAATAATTGGAACAGCAGAATGCCTGCAGATCCTGTTACCTGTGCTCTGGAGCACAGTCCCAACCACCTGGTGTGTCCCCCCTTGGTGGAGGGGAGCTTTCCAAACTGGAACTGCTCTTTGTCCTGCAAGGTTGGTACTCAGATATTCACAGGAAAATATCATCATCATAAAGAATAACTCAATAGACTCTGACAGACTTTTCTCCCCCATCAGGAACATAGACATGAGGAATTTCAAAGGCGTGACCAAGCCTGTGATACACCAAAGCCATTAAAATTCATTTAGGCTGCCCGGCACCCTAAGAATAATGACACAGTGTATGTGCTTGTACAGTGGAAGCCACTGTGGAGCTTTTCCAAATCCCCTTGCACTGAATGGAAGCTGCACGTCCACAGCCTCTGAAGTGCTACAATAAAAGTTGATATTCATAAACCCACCCACGATTTAAAATAAGTGGTCTGCAGGGGGTAGTAAGTAACGCATATACAGATTAACACATTTGCCCTTTGCTGAGTGAATACTATGCTGTTAATTTTTTGTAGTAAGTAATTTCCTGTAGCCTCATAAATCGTGTGTTCTGTGAGCTGTGTCCCCTCCTTAGGGATGGGCCGGGCCCCAGGGCTGCCAGGCTCGGGCAGCGCTCGGGCGCAGGGTGGGATTTGGGAGTGTCTGCGCAGGGCCGGGAGCTGCACTCGGCGGTGACCCCGGGCTGTTCCGTGACTGCCCCCGCGCTCGCCCGGCCCGTTCCCGGCCCGTTCCCTCCGGGCCCCGCCTGTGCCCGGCCCGTTCCCTCCGGGCCCCGCCTGTGCCCGGCCCGTTCGCTCTGGGCCCGGCCCGTTCCCGGCCCGTTCCCTCCGGGCCCCTCCTGTGCCCGGCCCGTGCCCTCTGGGCCCGGCCCGTGCCCGGCCCGTTCCCGGCCCGTTCCCTCCGGGCCCCGCCTGTGCCCGCCCCGGGCGGTGCCGCCGCCATCTCCCTCTGCCCGGCGCCCCCTGGCGGCGGCGCGGGCGGCTCGCCCCGGCGGGATCAGGGCACTTCTCGCGAGACTTCCCCGCCCGCCCCGCCAAGATGGCGGCGCCCAGGGAGGGGCAGGGCCGGTTCCGCACCCAGGATGTGCTCGTGCCCGGCGGCCCCTCCGATTTCGGCTCTCTCCTGCTGTCGCCGCCGGTGCTGGCGGGGCTGGAGGCGGCCGGGTTCCATCGGCCGTCGCCGGTGCAGCTGAAGGCCATCCCGCTGGGGCGCTGCGGGCTGGGTGAGCGGGCGGGCCGGGCGCGGCGCCGGGGGCGCTCCGGGGGCTCCCCTGACCCTGTGGCCGCTCTTTGCAGATCTCATCGTGCAGGCCAAGTCTGGCACCGGCAAGACCTGCGTGTTCGCCACCATCGCCCTGGACGCGGTGCTGCTGGAGAGCCCCGCCACGCAGGTGAGCCGGGCCCAGGGGTGCTGCAGGAGAGGGACTCGCTCTTTTTTGGGGGCCTATGGCGCTGGAGGCCGTGAGAGGCCGCGTTTTAAATCACCGCCGCGCTGGGGCTTAGCTCTCAGCGCCGTCCTGCGGCTTTGACCCTCCCGTTTAATCCTTGCCCCGCACAGATCCTGATCCTGGCTCCCACGAGGGAGATTGCTGTGCAGATCCACGCCGTGATCACAACGATTGGGATAAAAATCGAAGGCTTGGAATGCCACGTGTTCATTGGAGGGACTCCTCTGAGCCAGGACAGAAGCAGGCTGAAGAAGTGCCACATAGCCGTGGGCTCCCCAGGTAGGGAGCAGCGTTGCTGTGGGGTGGGTCCCGTGGTGCTGCACCATGCGGTAACTGGGGCTTTGCAAAGCTGGGCTGGGTGTGTTTGCTGTCATTGACAGGGCACAGCCTCAGAGGTGATTTTAAAATACTTTAAAAGTTCATCGTTAGAATGTCTCGGTTGACGTTTTTGAAGCTGTTTTTGCTTTCCCTCCCCTGCAGGGCGGATCAAGCAGCTGATAGAGCTGGACTACCTGAGCACAGCCAGCGTCCGGCTCTTCGTCCTGGATGAGGCAGACAAGCTGCTGGAGGAGGGCAGCTTCCAGGAGCAAATCAAGTAAGGAAGGACGCTTCCCTGCTGCCTGTATCGTTAGGTCGGGTACAATTTTGTGAATAATTGCCGTGGTTTTGTCTCGCAGCTGGATCTACTCCTCACTGCCAGCCAATAAGCAGATGTTGGCAGTTTCAGCCACTTACCCCGAGTCCTTGGCTGCTGCTCTCACCAGGTACATGAGGGAGCCCACGTTTGTGAGGCTGAACCCCACGGATCCGAGCCTCCTTGGTAAGCGGATAAAAGCAGTTAGAGTGACACCCTTGGCAGTAGAGCAAGAGGAGGGCACTAAAACCAGAACATGTGCCTTTAGAATGCATGAGTTTTCATAATTTCACTCCTGTCTGAGTTGTTCAGTTTATGAATATTGATTCCCAGTGTTGATGTAGTGAATCTTCATGTGGAATGGGAGGGTCTTTAAAGGCCTTTCCAACCCAAACCAGTCTGTGGTTCTGTATTTTTAAAATACCAGTGACAAATGGAACTCTGCTTTTTCTATCCATTCAAAATATATTTCAGCCTTTTCAGAAAAACTTCTCGTGGAGGTTCTTAGGTGTGTCTTTGTCTGAAGTTTCCCTTCAGCTGCAGTATCACATGTTTACAGAACTCTGCATGTTTTTATGGCACCCCCTAATCTCCTGTTTTGGTTTCTTGCTCAGGGCTGAAGCAGTACTACAAAATTGTGAATTCCCATCCCCTCCCACATAAAATCTTTGAGGAAAAAACCCGGCACCTGCAGGAGTTGTTCAGCAAGATTCCATTCAACCAAGCCTTGGTCTTCTCAAATTTGCACAGCAGGTAACACGTTTGAAATCACACCTGGACAAAGCTTGTTTGAAAGCAGTGGTTGTGGTGTCCAGCCATGGACAAATTTCTGTGCATGTGGATAAATTTGTGAGACCTGTGAGGTCTCAGAGCAGTCTGCAAACTTCAGGTCTGACGTACAGCCTGAGGAATGCAGTGTGAAATACTGAAAATATAGGAATGCAGTCTTTGGCTGTAGAGAATAACCTAACAACTGCCCAGGGGTTGTTAGGCCTGGGGTTTTATTTCCAGTTTTCATTGTGTGTGTTCCCTCAGGGCTCAACATCTGGCTGAAATACTGACATCCAGAGGCTTCCCTGCCGAGTGCATTTCGGGTAAATCCATCACAATTTTCTGATTCCACTGAAATGGTGCATTAATGTGACCTAAAATAGGAAAATTAATCTTAAATCTTGCCTTGCATGGCCTCTGGTTAAATGGCTGAGAATAGCATTTGAATCTTCATAGGTCTTTTAAGACTCCATCTACAAGCAAAAGAATTGTTTTTGTAGTGAGTGACCTGAGTTTTCAAGTTTTGTTTGTTCCTTCTTTACTCGTTTGGAACTGATGTTTGAGGACGTTTTTAATTTGTTTCTGATGATACAAAGCAGCGTTTTCTAGAATGTGAGTGGCATAAAGATGAAGAATGTAACTGCTCCTAACTTTTATCATCCTAGGCAACATGAATCAGAATCAGCGACTTGATGCCATGGCTAAATTAAAGCAATTCCACTGCAGAGTTCTCATTTCCACAGACTTGGTGAGTTTTCACTGCTTTCAAACAAGCTTTTTACAGGTTCTATGTCAAATTTATTAACTGCTCTGCAAATTTTACAGCATGCAGGAGTATTGCACATAAAGTTATTTCAGAGGATTAGATTTGGCTTGGAATTGGAGAGAACATAATTGTGCTGATAAAGCACCGTGGACTGTGACTTATTTTCGCTGTGAAGCTTAGAAATCACCCCTATTCCTCATCTGTCTGCCCATGGCAGGGGGCTGGAGTAGGGTGATACTTTTAGGGCCCATCCAACCCGACCCATTCTGTGATCTGGTTCAAGAATGGTTTTCAGTTCATCTGTTGCTCCGCAGCTGAAAGCTGCTCTGTGGGCTGTGAGTGCCAGACGTGTTGGGGGTGACTCTGGGGAGGCTGGGCCACATGGCCCCGCTGTGCTCCCTTCCACCCTGCCCCTGGTTCTCTGTTTATTTGGAGCTCTGTGGGGTTACTCAGCTCTCGCTGCCCTTTTCTCCTGCTGGCTTTCTGCAGACCTCTCGTGGAATTGATGCTGAGAAGGTGAACCTGGTCATCAACCTGGACGTGCCCCTGGACTGGGAGACCTACCTGCACCGCATCGGCCGAGCTGGGCGCTTCGGTAGGGACAGCCCTGGGCCCCTGCAGCCCTGCTGGCTCTGCTGGGAGTTAACTCTGCTCTGTCTCACAGGCACCTTGGGCTTGTCTGTGACCTACTGCTGCCGTGGGGAGGAGGAGAACACCATGATGAAAATTGCTCAGAAGTGCAACCTGCAGCTTCTTCCTCTGCCAGGTGGGCTCTGTGCTGGGGGTGCAGCTGGGCTTGGTGGTTTTCTGGTGGTCAGAACTTCAGACGAGTCCAGGGGGGCTGATGTGTGGCTTCTCTGCTGGGGCTGCTTTGCTTTTAGTCCCAGTTCTTCACACTGTGCTCCTGACAAGTAATGCAGTGTTTGTCTCGAGCAGCCTTTGATGCCTTCTGTGAAGGAAATGTTCTGACTCTTTAAACTCTTCCAAGAACTGAGGGTTTCTGTGAGTTTGTGGTTCAGGCTGTGGGTTTGTGGCCCTCCCTTGATGTCTGACATGCCAGTTTGAGAAGCTTCGCTTGGGTACTCGTGTGAGCTCCAGAGGGAAGGATGCACTTGACTGAGTGGCTGCTTGTTTCTCTTCTGTGCAGAGCCAATCCCTCCTGGAATGATGGAGCAGTTGGAAGATGGGGAGGTAGAAGTTAAACCTGCAATATCTACGGGCCCTGTGGTCAACTGTGACACTGTGTGTCCTAAACCAGAGCAACCAGTGCTGCAGCCTGTCCAGAACGGCTTGTCAGACATACCTCAGCCTCCCTCTGATCTTCCAAGGGATAAGTCTTCTGTAGAAAGGCCAAAAAAGGCCCTGAAGCAAAAACAGATAAAAAAGTGCACAAATCCTGCAAATGTAGAGAAAAATAGTAGACCCCTCCAAACTTCCAGCTGTGGCACAGAACGGAGGAATCAAGTCAAACTCACCTCCAGGATGGACGGACAACACAGCACTCAGGCTCCAGATGAGGAGGCCTTAAAAAAAAATCTTCCCAAAATTCCATGCTTGCCTTCTTTCAAAAACCAACTGACAGGTCCCTGGAGCTTCTCAGATTTTGTTGAAGACTATGAGTATTTCATTAAAGAAGGGTCAGAGAGAGAGGTGGAGATTTTAAGAAGTTATTCAGGCCCAGGAGAGCAACGTGAGCTGCCCAGAAATGGGGATGTGGAGTGGGAAGAGATGGAACATCACACAGAGACAGCAGCTAACGAGGCTGTGTCTGCTGACAGTGATGGCTCAGACAGCTCCAGGGATTCCTTTAACAGCGGGGCCAAGAACCCGTGCTGTGAGGCATTTTCAGGCACACAGGACCGGAATGCTGGGCCCACAGCACACCAGGGCCGTGCAGCTTTCTGTCCTGCACCAGGGAAGCCTCGGGAGCGATCCCATGTCCCAAGGCAAAATGAAGTGAAAAAGAAAGTCCTGAAACAAAATGCTAAACACAAGAAAAGCCACAACCGTCAGTTGTCCAGTCCTTCCACGAGCAGAACTGAAGAGGAGCAGACCTGCAGCTCCTGGGATGACGCTCCATATGAGGGCTGGAGTTCTGAGGACTACTGGAAATGTTACTACGACGCCTGGCAAAGCTACTACGCAGCCGTGTCTCACTACAGCAGGAGTTACTGGCAGTTCAGCTGCATGAACGCCTACCAGGTCAACTCAGTCTATCTCCAGGAGCTGCTGAAAGGTGAGGATTGACGTCCTGATGCTGCTGCTTGGGACCAGCAATGGACAGGGTCTGTGGCAGCAGTGCTGCTCTAAAGGACACTGACAAGAGCCAGACGTTGCTTGAGATGGAAGAAAAATGGTGTCTTTTTGTAAGCAGCTGTGTCTGGTAAATGTTTTACACAGGTCCAGTGACGGTGTTACAATTTGTTAATAAAAGGAAAAGAAAGACAGCTGGATGCTCAGTTGGAATCTTTACGAAAGTCCAAAGTAAATGAAGGATGATAAAAGGCAACCACTCCCACATAAGAAATGTCAGAAAGGAGAAAACACAAAGCAATCCCAGTTGTATTTCATGGAATCCCAGGATGGTTTGGGTGGGAAGGAACCTTAAATTCACCTTGCTCCACCCCCCTGCCATGGCAGGGACACCTTCCACTGCCCCAGGCTGCTCCCAGCCCCAGCCAGCCTGGCCTTGGGCACTGCCAGGGATCCAGGGGCAGCCACAGCTGCTGTGGGCACCCTGTGCCAGGGCCTCACCTCCCTCGTGCTTGCCTTCCCTTCCCTGTGACTGTTGGCTGAAGCTGGATTCCCTGTGAGACTCCATGGTCTGTTCAAAGCTGGTGATCATCCCATCTTCCCTAATTCTCTTGGTAAACACCAGGCATTGATTATATCCCAGTGAAGTGGCAGAGTGAAATGAGCATCTCAATGCCTGTATTGCTAATTTAAATCCAGTTAATTAACATTGTATAAATAACATTTCTATGGCAAGGTGTGCAGCAAGCTGTGTGGTAGAGGATTTAATTATGTAGAAAATGTGCAGCAATCATAATTGGTCTGTCCCTCTGGGTGCAACAATATCAGACTTCCCACACTTACAGGAAAGCTTTAATTAGAAATGGAATTACCTATTAGTGCTAAAACTAATTGATATTTCCTGTTTGGCTTGTACAGAGCTGTCCTGGGGCAGGAAAAGATGGGAGTTCTGGCTGGCTCAGGGTGCTGACCCTGCATTGCCTCTGCAGTAATTCTGAAAGTTTTTCTTTCTGTGCTCTGTTCCTGCCTTTGTGTCACAAATGACTCCAGGGAGGGGGTTTCCCTTTGTCTGAGCAGCTGGAAAAGGCCAAGACAGCACGATTTTGTTTCCAAGATGAATTTTTGCAACTCCTAACATTCACAAAGAGGACACTGTAAGAGATGCACTTCAGTATCTGCATTATTGCTGTCTTCTGACACCTCACTGATTCCATTAATGATTGCTTAGGGAAGAGTTAATTAGTATTTAAATGCAACTCAAGTGGCCTAGGTCAACACCCAGAGTTCTCCAAAAGAACATCCCAGAATTTTTTTAGAAGAAATTACAGCATCCTGTTGGTATTTGTGGCACATACTCTGTTTAATCCGGATTGGATACATCAGGTACAGCAGTGGCACAAGACTCAATACTGTAAATGATATACAAGTTTCAACATATGCACTACAATTCCAAAAGAAGACAACAGGAAACTTGGTTCTTCTAGAAAGTTGTTCTCAAATGAAGCTACCTGCAGTTGTGTCCAGTACATTTCGTATCTGTCCTCTGACATTTGTAAAGCAAAGCCCATTTAAAGTACGAAAATAGAAAATAATAAGGTTGAGAGCTTCTTATAACATAGAACTCCTAAAGAAAACACCATTGCATTGGAATGCCATACTGGTTTATCAAAAATAGACCGTCACACCGTTTTCAGAGCCTTGCTTGGTCCGAGGAGCCCCCGGGAGCTCCCAGTCGTGGTTGGAGCGTGGGAAGAGCGCTGGCTGTGGCTGGGGCCTTGCCCCAGCTGAGGCTCTGGAGCAGCACTGGGAAACCCAGAGAGGGAGGGGACGCACGGTACACACAGAGGAACAGACCTGACTGACAACGCACGAGGGACTTCCACAAGCTCTTTGTGTTTTGCTCCACCCGGAGCGCTCCTGGCACAGGCGCTGCTCCCCGGCCAGAAGCAGCAGTTCTGGCACTCCAGAATTCCCGTTGCGTTTTGGGCTGCCATGAACTGAGCTCCCCTTAGTGCGAGAGGAGGTGCTAATTCCTCTACAGGTTGTAGAATTGGCAGAGAGGAGAAATGACTTCTTGGAGGTCACTTAGCGATTGCTCGGGAAATCGGGAGCAGAACCCAGGCTGCTGATGCTCAGCTCCTGATGTTCACTGCCTTCCCTTTGCTCTTACAGTTTTAGAAAGAGAAAATCACCATGGACGGCGTTTTTGGCAAATACAAAGCCTAAAATCTTGAGCTTTAAACCCGTGGGTCTACTGCAGTTGGCTCCAAGTGTTGGAGAAAAATCAGTGTTTTAAAACAAAACATTGAGATAGACTGGATGGGTGAATGATGTGGAAAAAGTGTTTTATTCACCTCACTTTAAAAGCAGAATTAAGTTTGCAGTTCAAAGCTACTGGTATTCACCAGCCCTCCATGAGTGCTGACTTTGTAACTCTGCCTTAGTCCAACAGATAAAATTTTACAAAGTCCGAGGGATGTTGCAGCACATAAATTAAAGGTGATTTTTAATTTCCTGAATTTTCTTTACAATACATGTAAGATGCAAGATGTTTGCAACCGCTGTACTTAAAAAAGCAAAATCTTGAAGGAAATTTGCATTCTTTAGCTGGTATTATTCTGATTTTCATGCACACACCTTAAGCTGTCTAGACTAGAATGACAAATGCTGGGTTGCAGTACAGGTGTATTAGGAACAGGTGTAGGTTAAACAAGTGGCATTGACTAAGTTTAGTCTTTCTGCCCAATTAAAGAAAGATGTATTTTGAATTATCCATGAACTTTATTCCACGCTAAAGCCACAAATGTTACTTAGGTTGTCTTTTCCCCTGTTCGCTTTTAACAAAGGTAATCATTTAATAGATAAAAACAGTCTCTGGGGTAAGAATTTGGTGTAAAAAGTTTTATATTTCTCTTGTGGAAAGGAGAGTAAATGGCACAAGGGACTATAAATGGCAGCAAGGGAGGAAAAAATAAGGAAAGAATTATGGCTGAACAGCTGGGGAAAAATCCTTGACATTGAGGTCTGTCACTCTGGAATGAGCCTGCAGGGAAGCAGTGGGAGGCCTTGGAGAATCGGAGTGTAATCTAGAAAAAGGAATGCCATGTGACAGTGAAGGATCTTGTGCTAGTGGAGGAGAGATTCAACTGTTTAATTCTTTAATTTTTGTGTACCAAGATGTGTTATCTGTGGCCTCTTCTTTAGGGGCGTCCTTAGGATTCTTAAGGAAAGTGAAAGCAAAAGGTAGATTTTGGAAAGACTAGATGGAAGTCAAAGCCTATGTGTGAAAGGTATTTTTCATCATTTGCGGCCAGCTGGGTGTGAATCCTGTAAGCAGCTCAATGCCAGGTGAGAAGAGAGGAAATCTATTGATAGAATAGGCTGAAAATTGCTGAAAATATTGTTCCTTCAGAAAAAGCTTCGGAAAGGAAATAAAATGCTCAGAAAAAGGAGTTGCTTCCTTGATATTTTTAATATTGCTTTAGGAAAGTCTGAAAAAATAATGCCCTTCCACTTGCTTTTTGTACAAAGAATCCACTTTTATCTCTTTTATAGGAACTTTTCTAAAACTATAGAAAGCGGTAAGGAACGGGAGGAGGGGGAAGGCTTCGAGCTGAAGCGCCAGCACAGCGCGGATGTCCCGGGACGGGGCTGGGGCGCTGCTGCGGCGGGGCAGCGCTGGGAGCGCGGCGGGAGCGAGCGCGTCCTTCGGGTCAGCTTCTGCCTTGGGAATTCTCGGGAGCCGCTCGGCCTGCTCTCCGAGCTGCTCGGGGGTTCTGAGGTCTGGGAAGCTGCTCTGCCCCCCGAGTCTGGGGAAACTGCTCTGCTCCCCAAGTTTGGGGAAGCTGCTCTGCCCCCCGAGTCTGGGGAAGCTGCTCTGTCCCCCGAGTCTGGGGAAGCTGCTCTGCCCCCCGAGTCTGGGGAAGCTGCTCTGCCCCCCAAGTTTGGGGAAGCTGCTCTGCTCCCCGAGTCTGGGGAAGCTGCTCTGCTCCCCGAGTCTGGGGAAGCTGCTCTGCCCCCCTTCGCTCAGGAACGAGGGGCTGTAGGGCAGCTCCCCGCTCTGCTGTGTGCACTGCGCCTTTCCCCACTTCCATCCCGGGGATGCTCTGCTGCTCCCTGCCAGCCCCTGCGGGGATGGATCCCTGTCCCTGCGGGGGTGGATCCCTGGATCCCTGGATCCCTGTCCCTGCCAGGGTGGATCCCTGCATCCCTGTCCCTGCAGGGATGGATCCCTGTCCCTGCAGGGGGGACCCCTGGATCCCTGTCCCTGCGGAGCTGGGTCCCGGTCCCTGCTGGGGGGGATCCCTGGAGCCCTGTCCCTGCAGGGGGGACCCCTGGATCCCTGTCCCTGCGGAGCTGGGTCCCGGTCCCTGCTGGGGGGGATCCCTGGAGCCCTGTCCCTGCAGGGGGGACCCCTGGATCCCTGTCCCTGCGGAGCTGGGTCCCGGTCCCTGCTGGGGGGGATCCCTGGAGCCCTGTCCCTGCAGGGGGGACCCCTGGATCCCTGTCCCTGCCGGGCGGATCCCTGGATCCCTGTCCCTGCAGCTCCCGTGGGTGCACAGTGCTCTCCCGGGGCACACCCAGGTTTTCCACAGCGCAGTTCCAGGTGCTTTCGGAAGTTTTATTTGGGTGACTTCAGGGGATAAAGGGAGCTAATGCCTCCATTAAAAATCCTTTTAGCCCTGTTCCTCTAGGCTCAGGCTTCCTTAATTTTGGGTGTTTTTATCCTCTGAGAGCCGGTGCTGAGGATCTGACAGGGGCAGCGCCTGCCCAACTCACGGCAGAGGCACAAGCCGTGGATTCCCCAGCAAGGATAACAATTCCTGTTTTGTGGAAGGGAACAGAGGCCGTGGCTGCCTTGGCAATCAGAGCCCAAGCAGCCAGCCAGAAACTCCTGGAACTGGCTTTCCTCCTTTTTTTTAACCTCGTAAAATTGAATGTTATATTCTCTTTTCCAAAAAGTTTGATTGACAGCAATTAAAAAGCCCCCATAGTGCTTTGGACAAGGGCTGCCAGGATGGCTATTTACAGATACAGAGATGTGAAGGGCCTTGTTCAGCACTCCACACTAAATCAGGAATAAGAAAGGCAGCACCAAGAATCCATGTGGAATCCCTGATTCTTTGTAATTTTTATTCCTGTCCCCTGTCAGCACGGGGGCATTTCAAGCCTCACTGTGCCAGTGGAGATGAGGTTGCAAAGGTGGCAAGTGGTGGAGAGCAAGGCCTCTGATCTAGAAGGGCGAGGGTGCTCAGATGATGACAGTTAATGAAAATAAAGCAAAAATTAAACTAAAACATTGAGAAAAAAACTCAATAATGGTAAGACTTACTGCAGTATAACCTCCTACAGGAAGCAGCAAAAGGCAGAGCATTTAAATCTTTTAAAATAGGACTAAACATAGTTTTGGGTAACATATTACAGCACTGGAATAAATGACTAGAAGCTGGTGCAGCTACTGGAGGCTCAGCCATAGCCCTACTATTCCTAGGATGTTGTAGGCTTCTAAGGAGGGTACTGAGTTAATGCATCAGCCATCACTCACCCACAGCAGGAGTGCTGCCAAAGCAGGGTGCCAGCTCGTATGTGCAAGTCAGCATTAATTATCTGTACATGTATGTGTCTGTAATTAGCTATATGTGTGTGTATATGTGCATATAAATATTACATCGGGAGAGGTTATGAGAGATGTTAAAAAAAAGTCATCCCTTTGCTGAATCAGCCTCAAACACGCTTTGAGCTGCTCTTTGAACTCTGGTGGTGGTAAAGTCGCTGCTCAGAACAGGACGCGGGATGCCTTTCCCTGCTCCCTCCAGGCTCCTGGGGGGCAGTGCCTCGGCCCTGGAGAGGTTTGTGCACGACCACGGGGATCAGCCAGGCGGGGCAGGACGGGGGGACGGGGGGGATGTTCCTCACTCTGCCCTTCGTGGATCCCCCTGCAAAAGGGGACTCCAGGAAGGCAGAATGGCAGGGAAAATTCCTCTTGGCAGGGGGGAGCCAGTCACATTTCCTCACGATGAATCCTTCCTGGAAAGGTCTCAGGAAGAGGTGCCAGCACCGAGCACGGCTCAGCCACAGCATGAGGCACCTGGCAGTACCACACAGCGTTCCTCAGTTTTTGGTGAGCTCTTAGTTCATGATTAGACTTTGCCCAAACTCAGCGTAGAACTGAGACTAGAAAATGCTGTTATCAAGTGTTTTCCGAACTCCAGTACTGCTCCCCCTTCTCAAGCAGATCCTGTGCTGGGCCTGGAGAACTGAAATTGCTGACCTTGTCTATCCCCAAAATCAATGCAGCCCAGAAGCCATGGACAGGACAACTGGAGCCCCAAGACTGTGAAAAAGCCAAATACCTCTCTGTCCATGCAAGATATTTGGCTCTGGGGTTAATTATTATCAAGTATAAATCCAGACATGATTTGGCTACTATTTACAATGGGTTCTACATCCAGTGCTAGCAAAGGAATTTCCATACAGAAACCAAAACGTAAAAAGCATGGGCATACATTACAAGGAACCTCTGTTAGACTTACGAACGCTTGATGCAGTTGAGTTCAGTGCTTTCATTCTTTGCCATTTGTGTGTACAGTATTAAAAAAGAATCCTACCTTTTTTTTTTTTCCTTTTTAAAAATACAGAACTGTAGTCTAGTCACACTCTTACAAGTAAGTGATAACAAAAATAGAAAGCAGATACCCAGGTGGGACTAAAACTCTACTAAAGCCTGTCCTTTTTTTTGTTGTTGTTTTTGTTTTTCTCCACAAATATGTTTCCACAGACAATAATTAGCAGACAAACACACTGTTTGCAATTGCACTGTATTGACTTAAAAGGCGGATACAAAATAGTCTAAATTGGGGATGGCATCCAGGGTGGGAGGGGTGTGTGTGTGCCTGTGTGTGCTGGGGGGTGCTGGCACACCTGGGGCCAGCTGGGCACCCAGCGTGGCAAGGCCCTGCCCTCGGCTCCGCACACTCACACACACACACAGCGACGGGGGACTGCTGAGACAGGTGGCTTCTTTTGTCTAAATCTTTTCCTATAAAAGAAAAAAAAAAAAAAAGTGAAATTTTGGTTGCTTTAAAGGTTCTGCTCCATGAAGAAAAAAAAATCACAAAATCCATTGTTTTTCACCTTTTCAGTCATTTCCTCATGAATAAATATTATCCATTAAAAACCTTTAAAAAGGTGCTGCGATACACAGTGTTATATTTCCGTTCGCTTCGGTGGCTCTCCAGCCGCGGTGCCTCCGTCCCTCCGGCCGCCGCAGGTGCCCGGAGCCCGGTCCCGGGCGGTTTCTCGCGGCGCTCGGCCCGGTCCGTGCCCGGGGAGCGGCCGCCGGGTCCCGCTCCGCCCGGCTCCGCGCCGGCAGCGGGGCAGCGGGAGGAGGGCGGAGGGGCGGAGGGAGGGGGCTCGGCCTCCTGGCAGCCCGCTCCCGCCCGGGGCACGGCTCACAAGGCGGACACCTTGACGATGTTGGCGGCGGCCGAGCTGGGAACGTTCGTGGCGTGGCCGGGGCTGCCCGGGCCGGGTCTGCTCTCGGCCTCGGGCGTCAGCGCCGGCGGCGTGGGGATGCTGATGATGGCTGTGGTGATCTGGGCAGCTTTGCAGTTCGGTCTCAGCCCATCGTCTGATTTCATGTTGAGGCTGGAACGACTAGAAAACAAATTTAGTGCTTGGCTTGTTTCTCAAAATGAGGTAGTAGAAAGGATGGGAACGGTTGTGGTTCTTAATCAGGATCTTATTCAGCTGAAATATTCAAAGACTCCATTTAAACATCCCCCCCCATTCCTGCAAGGCACCATTTATGTCTACACAGATTACACCAAGCTTTGGTAATGCTCCCCCTGGTTAGGATACAGCTTTTCACGAGGCAAATCGTTCTGTTTCCATTTCCTTCTTGCATAATTCTAGTTTATTTAAAAGGACATCTAAATACTCTGTCCTGTGTACTGCATCTTTTCAGAGCACAGGTAGTTCTTTCTGAGAAAGATGTTGTCTTGCTTGCATTTCAAATACCTCTTTCGTATTCACTGTCCCTTGATCTTTTCTATTTTATTTCTCTCTGCAGTAGTTTCAAGGATCAGACAGCTGGGAGCGTTCTTATTAGATCTGCATCAATTGCATCCTATAATTAATTACAGAGGGAAAATGATAGGTTGATTTCTGTGCATCTGCACAGCTACAGGAGTCTGCTATTACCAGCCCAACGTGTTCATTTTCAACACAAGGCCTGGCCTTTCAAAGGGTAAAGCTCCCGGTTGGGAAGCTGTTGCTGTTGTTATCTCGCAGTGACTCACCAGAGGATGGTTTCTGCTCTCTCAGACATCCCAGGAACAGAACCCACTTTGCTCCCTGGATGCCTCGGGCACCACCTGAGAGTGGGGCAGCCTCGGGGCTTGGTGCTTCTGCCAGTGCTAACCAGTACACCCAGCTGGTTGCATTCCACATGAAAAACAACTGAAAAGTTTTCTTTTTCTCTCCATCCTTGCCCAGTTTGGTAAGCAAGTGAAATAAGTGTTGACATTTGAAATATCATCGGCATCTGATTTAGCACCCAGAACAGCTGACATTCCTCTGAATTACTGCTTCAGGTGCTGGTTTAAAATATTGTCATATTGAAACTGAAATGGCTGGAGACTTGTTTTGTACTTATTCGTTCATAATTCATGGTCTGAAATGCCCTTCTGGCATGAAGTAACTGCCTGGTGCCCTAAAGGCAGCTCTGTTTCAGTTTCTGCGTCCCTTTGATACGAGTGGGGAGAAGGGGAATGGGGCATTCAAATTCAGCCCTGGTGCACAAAAAACTTAATAGGCTGAGGGGGATTTAGAAAGTAATTTAATATTTGCAGGAATTATATGGTGAATAAATGATTCTTTTTCAGCAATTTATGTATAAAATGAAATTTTAAACATTTTCTATTAAGGGATACTTCACCTGTGTCCTTTATGGCTTTTTAGGTTACAGCTATTAAGACATAATTTTGAAATTCCTCTTATTTGTTTTCCAGTGATGCTTAGAGTGGCAATTTAGACTTCTGGACAATGAAAATCAGTGGAGTGTCCCGGGGGGACCACGTCAGCTCTCCAACAGCTTTGGCTGACAGACACTGCTGGCCCGTTGGTTTTGCCAAGGTGCCCGTTCCCTGGGGAGCCCGTTCTGTGCCCTGCCACCCTCTGGGGGAAGAACCCTTTCCTGATATCCCCCTTGAAGCTGCACTGGAGTCTGGCTCTACTCTGGAGTCTGGCTCTACTCTGGTTCTTGCCAGGACAGCCAGGAGCCTCTTCCCAGGACAGCCAGGAGCCTCTTCCCCTGGGTCATCACTGGCAGAGCCGAAGGCGCTGCCGGCAGCGGCCCCCGCCCGCTGGAGAAGAGCCCTGCCAGCCCCGCGGCTGGGAACAGCTGGGCCCAGCTCAGCACCACCCTGCCCCGTACCTGGTGGTGAGGGAGGGCTGCTCGCTGCACTGGATGTGGATGGTGCTGAGCTCCTGCATGCTCCGCAGGCGCGTGGCCGGGACGCTGGAGTTGGGCAGGTGCGTGGTCTTCTTGCTGCGCCGGGAGCAGCAGGACGTGGTCAGCCCGTGGTGGCTGGACAGGGAGGGGCTCCGGGACGAGGGGTAGTTCTGCATCGAGCTCTCCATGCAGTTCTGCTCGAACAGCTGCTCGTCGATGAACTCGTGGTTCTGGCAGGGGAGAAGCAGAGCTGTCACCCCCCTGGGGACACCGGCAGCCCGGGCTGGGGGTGTCAGCCCCTGCTCTGTGGGAGATGCTCTCTGCCTCTGTGCCTGGAAAGGGCTGCACTGGGCAGATCTTAAAAAAAAAAAAGACTCTGCCCTCACCGCAACCACGGGAAGATTTTGCTCTCCCGCGTCAGTGGAGAAACAAGAGGAGCTGGTGCAGTGAGAAAAGCGTGAGGGCGTCACTGCTGCCTTGCTCACACAGTCTGGGATTGCCAATCTGCTGGGTTCAAATCCACGGGGTTTGGATTTCTGGTCATTTTTTGTCTGGATTCCAGAATGGTCTCAAAAAGTCTGGAATGCCACATAGTTATGAAAGCCAAAAGGAGTTCATGCTCCTTTTTCCTTATGCCTGGGGGCAGGATTGTATTTTATTTGGATGATCACCTGGCCATAGAACTCAATGCTTGCATTGGCTGTTGGGTTCAAAGCATCCCTGCAGTGCATGAGCTGGGAGGAATAAACACGGCAGTGGAGAGGGGGAAGTGTTCAGGGGGAAGGAAATTCACAAAGCTGAATCTGTAAAGAGCTTTTGTGCTAAGGAATAAGAAATCCTGAAAGAAAGAACTCATATGTCTGGATATGAACACCCAGGCAGAGTGAACAGACTTCATCCAGTCCCTGTCGGCTTCAGAAAAGATGGGAAACAAAAGCAACCATGCTGAAGGCAGCCACTGGATTTCACTGGAACAGGTAACAACTCTCACAGGGAACAAGAGCACTGGAAAGCCAAAGGGAGCCACGTGCACAAACTCCCCAGGACAAGACCAGAACGAGAAAGAGGCAAACACTGTCCAGACATGTCACAGAGACCATAGAGAAAACAGATCGAATCGAAAAGGAAATACCTTGATGGTGGAAGTTCGTACAGATAACAGGGGATCATCCACAAGATAGGACAATCCCTACGGGACAACATGCCAACAGAAGATAAAAACACAATTCATTGTCCATTCCAGCATTCAGAAGTTTAGTCCCAGCACTGCATCTCTTGCCTCAGCATTCCAGCTCAAGTTTGAATGGGCAACAGGACCTTCTCTCAGACCCCTCAACCAGAATCCTTCTGACAATTCAGCTTCTGAGTGTTTTGTTCGTGGAAACAGAACAAAACCCAGAACAATTTTATTACTTTGATCTTTTGAGAGCCGAAGGCAAAGGCAAATGAGGTTTCAGCTGCTGATTCACAAATCACAGATTGGGATTGTTTGGCTTTTGTGTCGCCAATGGATTCTGGGGTTTGATCAAACTCTGTGAAAACACAGAAGAAGGGTTTGGGTTGAAGGACTGGGTTCAAGGCACTCAGCACTCGGAGAAAATACGGCATGTGAATGTCCAGACTCAACCTGGGAGTTGGACTGAGAGGGAAAAAACCTCCTTTTGTTTGAACGAACTCCATCTGCTGTGGGAATGTGACAAAGTAATCTCTGTTGTGGCAGCTACAAGTACTCCAGGGTCACTTTGTCATCTGACACAGCAGATTTGTGAGCCATTCACAGCCGCTCGGCTGGAAGTGTGTGCCGGTGACAGCCCAGAGACCAGGTCAATAAGCAATGTACTTCGAGAATCCTCTGCTTGGTTTCAGGAAAGGTGAGTTGCCCATTGAAACAAGTTTGCAACCATGGTACATTCCTCATTCCATTCCTGCAACTTGCTCACAAAATGACTCTTCAGTGTTTAAAAATGCTTTTACTGCGATTTAAATGTTCTGTTGCGTGGTGTTTTAATAGATTACACGAAGTACAGGATCTCCACATAAACCCATCGAACTTGCTGGCCTGATAATTCCAGACCAGAATCCAAACCTGCTCTGATTTGGTGCTACACCAAGGCAATAATTGCCTGAAAAACGAGGGAAAAACTCGTGCAGATTCTCCTTCTGAGTTTTAATCAAAATTCAAGCATCACTGTTATTGCCATTTGTGCTGAAAAAGAGGAACATTTGGAACATTTTCAATCCCTGAGCCTCATTGTCTGAGCAGGTTTGTGAGCTGGAAGCAGGCAGCCTTTGTTAGTGTGGTGGGCTGACACAGCCAGGGTACCACGCCCACTAATTAGGGTACCACACCCACTAATTAGGGCACCACGCCACAAATTAGGGCACACTTTGGCCACCTTACTTCAGCTCACCAGTGATGGAGCGACTCCTGCAGCCCCAGAGATGTTCACCTGCCCCTGCATGGGTCAGGATTTCTATGAGCCTCTCTGAAAGCAAGGGCAGAGCCTGCAGGCAGGGCTGTCAGCTTTTGTTTGTTCGGCCAATTTGTTCAAGTTTTCAAATGAAAGTGTTTTCGTGAAATATGGGTCATACTACTGAAGGTTTTAGGCAGAAAGTTTTAAACTGAAGAGTCAGGTTGTGAAATATCTGCTGGTAATGTAACATTGAAATAAAGGCAGGATGAGTTGTATAAAACAAATTCAGTAATTATTGATACAGGAAGAATCACTTCACTGCCCTTGGTGACCTTTAGAGCTCGTTGGGCTCCGGTCTCGGTAATTAATTACTCAGCTTCTTCCAGTGTATCTTTGAGGCCTAAGTGGTGCTATTCCAGCATAAGCCAAACTATGGAAGTGAAGGTGATTTGTCTAAAAGAAACCCTTGCAAGTCAGAAATCAAAAGTACATTTGATGATGGATGCAGATAGAAAAAGGCATGAATATTTCAAGTGTTAACCTCTCTTCATTCTCTCTAGAATGAATCATGGTATAGATAATGTGTTCCTTTACTGCAGAACCTTTTATAGAAACCTGGAAGCAAAACATATGTATCAAATAAATATCTGAAATGTTCCCAAAGACTTCTGCACACACAATCAGTCAGTAATGCGAAATAAAGCTCTCGCTCCCGACACCTTGCAGGATGCAAACAGAAAAGTCATGCTGTACAAACTGCCTGAGTGGCTTTGAGATAAATCACCTGTCCTTGCCACCAGAGAGATGAGAAAAGATGTGTGCAACCTTTAAACCCTTGAACAGAGTTCATCCTCTCTGAGCCGTCTCCAGGGCTAAAGGTGATTTTTTCCCAGCCTGTGGGCACTGGTGACCAGGCTGTGGCTGGGAGTTCCCAGCAGCATCCTCCTCTCCAGGCAGCAGAACTGTCCCTTAGGCTGCTCGGGATCAGTGACGGGGGTGTGATGTGTGACTGACAGCACACGGGAAATGCACTTTGGTCCTCTTTGAGGAGCACTGAACAAATGAAATTTCTTATTTCTAGGATCTCCCTAACCCCTCGCTGAAAATTTACTTGTGTTCAGATGAACTTGCTGGCTCTGTACAGGTGTAGGTGACTGAGGGGTAGCAGATAATCCCATCTTTAGCCCTCTGCACAGGAATTACTTTCATTATTTTCAAGACAATGAAGTAGAAGCACACTTAACCCATTGCAGACTGTCTTGGCAGCCAGGAGTGAGTGCCAGCCCTGGGGGGAGGGTGGCGGGGTCCCCTCGGAGCACCCCGTGATTAAGCTGCTCCCTGGGGAGCCCTGGCCGGGCACCCAGAGCCGTGGCTGCCGAGGGGTGGTGGTGGTACTTACGGTTGTTTTTTCCAGGCAGTGCAGCAGATGGTGGTGTTGGCTTTCGATTAAGGACGTGCCTTTAGTCATGTGCTGCTCCTCTTCGGTGGATCCCTGAATAGCCACAAAAAGAGGAGGGGAACAGAACCCAAACCAGGTGTAAAACCAGGAAAACAAACAGAACCAGCAGTACCAGCAGGAGCTTTCACAGGGGTAAAGATAACAATTTCAGTGCTGCCAGCTCTCAGGTTTTCCTCCTGACTCTTAGGAGGTTTCCTCAGGCTTTTTCTTAATGATTTCGCTCGTCCACTCAGGTGGACTCAGATTCGATTCAAACCCTGTGTGTTTCCAGGTATTCTGTAGCTAGGGAGGAAATATGGGAAGGGCTGCTCACTTACGATGTCAAGCTCAGGAACCAGAAGGCAAAGAAGAAATGAATCTGTGCTGCTGTACTTTTCCAAAATACATTAAGGCTGCTAGGCTTGCCGTGACCTTTGAATGGCAAGAGATGTCCCCTGGCCTCGAGCCCGTGCTAGGGGACAGCGGAGCGGAGCCTGGCCTGGCTCTGCCTGACCGCCGGGGCTGCGCAGAGCCCGAGTCCCGGCTGCTCCCGGCAGCAGGAATGGCACAGCCAGCAAAGGATGTTCTCTTACTGCTGCTGGACTCTGCTCTCCAAACTGCCTGTGCTTTCACCACGCTTCATCTGCTGCGTGCCTTTGAGGATGAGCGCTTTCAAAGACAGCGACGTGCGTTAAAGCAGCAATGAGGTGGTCTAAGGTGTTTCCCTGTGCCTCAGAAGTCAGGGGGGCCTGGAGTCTTTCGTAATGCCTAAATCTGAAAGTAAAAAATGGATGTGCATGGCTTGAATCGCTGCTCAGACACAAAACAGCAGGATCTGACTGCTCAGGAGAGGAAACGGGTGGCAGAACATCTTGCCAAGACATTGCTTGTTGCTCTCAAGGGGATCAAATTCAGCTGTGGTTAAAGCATTGCAGTTAAATACACACTTGTGTCCCACTGCTTCCCCGCAAGTGCCTGCTCTGGATGCCATTCCCAGAGTGGTGCTGTGATCCTTAAGTGAAGGAATAACTCTGTCTCTGACAGGTGCCAAAACACAGCTGAAGTGGTACATTAAGGAAGCTGCCTTCCTGAACACAGAGTTAATAGATTCCGATGGGAATGCATCTTAGGCAGGTTATGGATTTTTTTGTTGCTGTTGTTTTGGAGGATGAACATTCCCAGACGTACTTTTAGAAGTGGCCTAAAAAAAAAAATCAGTTCCATTTTTCTTATTAACAATCCTCCTGGTGAGGTAACACATCCAGCAGGTCCTGTTGGTTCCTGCTGAGATGACTGACTCCACTGAAGTCTGGGCTGGAATATTTCCCATGGAGCTCCTTGGAAGCCCTAAAGCAGAGATGATGCTGCACTAAAACACTGGGAAAAGAGAATATTGCCAACAGTATCTTTTTAGGAGGATTTGCCTGAAAGGAAATCGAAATGGGATCTGAAAGCCAAGACAGAGCTTCCACAGCTCTGGCAGGAGAGCCAGGCCAGTTGTTAAGTGTTGGCAGCACAGCCCAGTCTCTCCCTCTGCCTTCCATCACAAGGCTGGGCTTGGCCCTGAGGGAAAGGGCTCGAGGGATGGCAGTGACCAGGAATGACCTGGAGTGCGAGGGAGCGGGACTTGCACCTTATCTTCTTTGGGATTTTTTTCACTCAGCTCAGCGTTTCCAGAAGCAAAGAGCAGGAAACCCCCAAGGCTGTCCCAGGTGGAAATCAGGCATGAGATCTGCAGGAACTGCTGCCCAGGGCAGGGCAAACATCCCGGACACTTGGCATTTTGGGAGCAGTGCTGAGGAAAGGGAACCTGCAGATGTAGGTTCTGCATCAGTGGTTCCTGTGTTACTGCGGGCAAACAAAATCTGTGTCTTCAGCAGAAGAGTTTGGCTGTAAGGGAAGAGCTGATGGGGGAAGGTGAGGTTTGCTCTTTGAGCAGGGATGCCAGTTTTGCAAGGACTGTGCTCTTTGAGCAGGGATGCCAGTTTTGCAAGGAATGGATGCCAGTTACCATTCAGTTTGCTCTTGGAAGACATTCAGTGAACTGCTGGTTGCCTGGGGGGAGGCTGCAGCACACTGTGGTGTCAGTTCTGAAATCCAAAATTCTTCCACTTCACCTCTATTTTAGTGCTCCATCAGTGGGCCCTGGCGAACCGGTTCAGGGGCCGGACTGGCCCTGCCCAGGGAACAGCACAGTGCTGATCTGGGGCTGTGAAAAGGCACCAGAGCTCCCGGCCTCCTGTTCTGGGACATGCACCTCCTGGCATCGCAGCTAAAAGGGAATTTCAGCTGTACAAGGAGATTAGTGCTAAGAGGATATGTAGGCTGCTGCCATGGGAAGGATCTCACCATCCCTTGAGCACTTTTGACATAAAGCCCGCTAAAAAAATCTCTAAATGAGAAGAAAACAGTCTGAGCACTTCGTGTCTAGATGGCAAATGCCACAAATCCACACGTTTGTGAAGCACGAGTCTGCCTTCTGGCTGGAAGCTGATCTTGCTGCCGCTGTCCTTGGATGAATCCTCCTCCTCTCGGGTGGGAGGCTCCAGGCTGTTGCCCTGGAAGGCGGTGTCGGTGCGCTCGCTCCGGTGCCGGTGAAGGCCGCTCGGTTCCGGCATCCCGAGCCGTCCTGCCTGCCCACGGTACCGGTTCGGGCAGGGACCCCTCCCGGTGCCACACGGCCCTTGTCACACGGGGACACCGCGAGCCCGGAGCTGCGGGACCGCTGCTGACGGGAGAATACCTGGCCATGGCCGTGGAGTAATTGCAGTTGGAATCACTGCTGGGGGACAAAGCTGCCCATTACTGTTCATGCAGATCCTGGGCAAGGTGTCAAAACAGGACTTGTACCTGAGCAGGGAAGCAGTTTGACACTAATTTCACTGACAAATATGCACAGTATGGAGATAATATTTTGGTGCCTATTATAGCAGCTACACAAGCCATGTTCCTTTATGTTTTTACAGCTTAAAATATTTGGCTGTCTAGATTGTGCTGTCATTCACATTTTGTACTCTTCAGAAGAGTTTGTTGTTCTGCCATAGAATAAAATCTTGCCTCGTGGAGTTAAACTGGTCATGTACACCTGAAGGGAAGAAAGCTCTGCAGTTCTGTAATTAATTAGTGCCACTACCTGGGGATGGAGAGACGTGTTGGGTCTGGCCCAAACTCTTCTGGGATTCTGAGACTTAGAGTGATAAGCCCACCAGGAAGGAAGCTACAGCCAGAAAACCTTGTGAAAACTTGCTATAGGGGCTCCTACAGATCTAAATTTAGTTATTAACGGGTAAAAAAAATCCTCTAAAACCTCTTCAGAAATGTTTCTGTTTTCCTTCCTGTGTCTACAGTAGCTTTGTAGCCAAAATGATCCTTTTCCCACTTATTTTTGGGCAAGTGCCAGAAAATGAACCCATTCAGCCAAATATTTTTCTCAGCCTCGTGCATTTTGGGCTTAAGCATTGGTGCGTCAGCTGCTCTTCCCTGAGTGGTCTTGGCAGGGAGTTTTGGTTGACAAGAGAAGTGAGGAGATCCTTGTTGGGATGACAGGCTGGAAGATCAAGTGCAAACTGAGTGATCCTGCTAAGCTCTCCTGGCAATTTTAAAGACCAGAAATGTAAAGTTTAAAAGGAAATTTAAAATTTTTAGTCAAATTTTTACATGTTTCTGGGTAATGAAGTAGCAGAATCCCAGCAGAACTGAATTCCCAGTCCTGAGCCTTTCCTGGGTGGGGATAAAGCTCTGGGACAGGTGTGACCAGTCATGGCCTTTACCTGACACGGAAGCTTCTCCTGATCTGCTTGGCAGTGCCATACGGTCCAAGGAACAGATTTCCTGCGTGGCTGCCACTTGCAGAGCAGGAGACAACGTTGGATGTGTAGTCAGAGGGATCCAACTTGTTTTGGAAGGGAGAACAGAAACTGCTCTGGGCCCCCCACCTTCCAAATCTGTACTTGGAGTGGAGTTGTAACAACGATTACGTAACGTACAACGATTCCAGTTGTAAAGGGCCAGATTGGTCTGTCTCAGGCTGCACTGAGCACATCCTACGTGCAGAGCAGGTGCTGCACGACTCCCCTGTGCCGAGCCCACTGAGCTGGGGTGCGAGTGGGCTCACGTCCTGGAGAGCAGCTTTTATGGGGCTCAAAGGGCTTTTCAGCTTTGATTTTACAGAATCACTGAGGCTGGAACAGCCCCCCCAGCTCCCTCAGCTGCTCCTCGGAGAACTTATTCTCTAGACCCCTCCCCAGCCCTGTTGCTCCTCTCTGTCCCAGGGAGAGCGGTCTCGAGGATTAGATCCCTAGCGAGGCTGCACAGATGAGTTCTGGGTGGCTCTGGGGCTCAATCACTCTTCATCTCTCTCTTTGCTCCCCATGTGCACGAAAGGCTGATTTATTTGAAATGAAATCCACGAGATGTGCTAATACCTGCTCTGGTGTTGATCAGGCTTAATGCAATAACCTCCTCTCGTGTTTGCTGGTTCTGCTGAGCAATCTGCGCATTTAAAACTTTCCTCATCCTGAACAGCCAGAGGCCTCCAGAGGCCTTCAAAAATAAACCCACCACCAGGCTGCCTGAAACAGGAGCCAGGGAATGTTTTCCTGTCCTGTTGGAGATGATCAGATACTACATATCAGACTCTTAAAAAATAAACGGAAGGCAGTGGATATTTATAGTGGGGGCTGTGTAAGTCAGTCCAGCTCCAGCAGCTCCATCACGCCCAGGGATGAGAGGCAGCCGTGAACCTGCTCCGTGCTGGAAAGCCAGATCCTTTCCCAGCCCAAGGAGGAGCTCAAGGAAGCTTCCCCCGCCATCAGTCAAGCAGCTGGATTCCAGCTGTGCCTGCCCAGCGCGTGTGCGGCGTGCGACCCCACAGCCCGGTGCCAGGCTGGGGACGGGCCCTGGGCTGAGGGACAGGGAGGGGGCCCGGCGAGAGCAGCGGGGCTGGGGGGGAGCAGCCTGTGAAGGGGAGGGCTGTGCACTCACCGTCAGCTCCAGGGCCTCGTTGAGGAGCCCGTTGCGTTTGCTGTGCAGGTACGCGTTGGAGCTGCCCGTCTTGGCCACGCGGATCCGCGCCAGCCGCGCCTTCTGCGGGGAGCAGAGCGGGGTTAGGGCTGGGCAACAGTGGGGTTAGGGCACAATGGGAATAGGGCTGGGCAACAGTGGGGTTAGGGCACAATGGGAATAGGGCTGGGCAACAGTGGGGTTAGGGCACAATGGGGATAGGGCTGGGCAACAGTGGGGTTAGGGCTGGGGAACAGTGGGGTTAGGGCTGGGGTTAGGGCTGGGGAACAGTGGGGTTAGGGCACAATGAGGTTAGGGCTGGGGAACAGTGGGGTTAGGGCTGGGGTTAGGGCTGGGGAACAGTGGGGTTAGGGCTGGGGTTAGGGCTGGGGAACAGTGGGGTTAGGGCTAGGGTAAACAACGTGGTGTCAGGGCTGGGGAAAAAGGCTGGTTTAGGGCTGGGAGCGCTGGGATCCCTCCCGTGCTGCCACTGCCAGGAGGGAGGACATTCAGGTGGTCACTCTCACTGGGAAGGCCTGGGGTGAAATAGCAGGGATGGCCAGGAGGACAAGGAGCCACTGGGCACAGGGGCACAGGCGGCTCTGTCTGTCTGTCTGTCTGTCTGTGTGCAGGAGGCAGCTGAGCACAATCAGAGCTGCCTGCAGCACATCATCTGCCACAGGGTGTTAGCAACTCCCCGGAGCCAGAACTGGGGTGCTGCAGGCTCCTTTATGCTCCCCAGAGTTCATCTTCGGGTGAGATGCAGAGCGCTGGAGCCTCGTCCTGGCCGTGCTCGGGGCACAGGGGCCGTGGGTGATGTTCAGAGTTCAGGTGCTCTGCCCGTCGGGTGCCTTCGTTTCTCACCTTCCCCCAGCTCCGGGGCCCTTCAAACCCCTCTGTGTCTGTCTGGCCTGTCCTTGGCAGCCTCTGTGCCCTGCTCTGCTCGTGCTGCGGCAGCACAGGGCCTGTGTCCCGGCGGTGGCAGGGGTGCTTCCCTAACTTTGGCATCTGATGAAGTAACACTGCCCAAAAATACACATCTCCAGGGGGACAAGTTAGATGATAAGAAGCAGTCCAGAACAGTGCCAACAAGAAAACCTGAGACCCTATCTCTTCCTTTTTTATTATTTTTGATAATTCCTTTTAGCATTTTAGTTTCTCTTTTCAATTGCTGCCTGCTTCTCTGTCGAGTGATTTGCCTTTTTTCTTTTCTACTGTTAATTTATGACTCAAACACCATTAAAAGTAAATACATGAAATAGCTGCAGCTATTAAAAAATAATTACATTGTGCTGTAGTTTAAAATGCTGCATAATCCCTTAAATAACATGGAGCTCGTGATTTTCCCTTCTAATTAGAGGTGCTAATGGGTAAACGCTGTAGGAAGAGGAAAGGCAGGAGGCAAATATCTGCAGTGGGTCCAGAGAGTGGAGCCATTTCAGGAGCTCTGTCCCTGTCCAGGTGCAAGCCACTCTGGCCTTCAGTATTGGAAATACTTGAAATATTTGTTTAACACCAAGACCTTATGCTCAAGCACACAGTTTCTCAAGCAAAGACATAAACAGGGTAAAGTCTGCAGATTTAATTGGGTGGCACAGACTATGACCAGTCTGAAAAATAGGTCGTCTTTTGACCCCCCAAAATGGGGACATCTGAAATTGGCTTTATTTTCTATACCTCACCTAGATTTCCTTGTCCCATTTAATGCTGAGCCTCCTGATCAGTGTGTGAGTGAGATCTCTGTGCTGGGCCAAGGTACTCTCGGCCTGAGACGGGGCAAGGCACAGACTGAGAACACAACGAGAAAGTGAAATTGCATCGTCACTGTTCCTGAAGACTTTCCCAAACTGCTGTGTCGCTCTAGGCCCTGAAAAGGACTGAGGCTGTAACCTGGAACGAAATCCATGGGGACTGCTTCTATGGGATGGGAGTTGTGGGAGAGAGCCGGGATAAGGGAATGAGGAAGATTTCATTTTCTGGGTACTTGGCATCATTCCTCTGTTCCTGATAATTACATCTCCATTAAATCATTTCTTCTCAATGCAAGTATGTGCCTTTGTGTGTCTGTTCCTTACTTTTCACAATGATCTTCTCTCTCCTCTAATCAGGAGTGGATTTTGGATGCAGTGGTGGTTCCTCCAGGGCTGCTCTCATGGTCACCACTGAAGATTCCCATTTCTCTCTGTGCTTGATAAAAAATCAGCTCCTTTGCTGGACGAATTGCGAGTGCCCAACTTACCTCACCTGTAGCAGGAAAGGTTCATCCTCACCTTCAGTTCAGTCAGTTGTTAAAGTGGATTCAGGCTCAGGCTGTTGTAATGAACATTATTGCCTTTGCCTCCAGGCTAGCAGGGGATCAAATATTAATAGCTGTACTCCATGTGGACTGGAGATGGTTCTGAGGTCTGTTCCCTTTTCCTTTTGAAACAGGGCCACTTGCTATCTAAATAATTAAGCCCCACAGCTTTTGTAGTTTAGAACAGACGTTGTTATTTTAAAAAATGTCAGTGGGGCAGGACAGAAGTTAATCCTGTTCTCCTTACACAAAGGATTGGCTGGGATCGTCACAGCGCCCAACTCCGGGTCCCCATCGGGATTAAATTTGGTAGATATCTTGATTAACTCAGCTAGAGAAGTTAATTAAAATTGGTGCCTAAAATTGGTTTGGCCCTCCAGACAGTTTCCTCCACTGGACTAGAAACAACTCTAAAACAACGGTTTGTGTTTTTCTGTGAATGTCTGTGTGCAAATGTGAATTCTTTGGAAAGCATCCCTGTCAAGTGACACAAGCTCTGCCTGGTGTTTGGGTACCCGTCCTGTGTCTGGGTGGGGTCTGGCACTTTGATCAAGCCTGACAGTAAAAAAGGGTTCAAGATCTTCCAAATTCTGCCAGTTTTTACCACACGTGGGCATGTTTTTGTCATGCCTGTCCTGCAGCTCAGCACTCCTGGTCTGGGCACAGAAGACGGGCAAGTGGAGGACTGTGGTTCTCTGGCCTTCAGCTGTAAACGTTGTTTTTGGGGGGAACGGTTGTCTTCTGCATCTTCTCCCCCAAATGTGACAGACTAAAGGTCACCAGGGCCGGGCCTGAGATCACTGTTACTGAAATAACCCCTGCACAGGGAGGCTAAAAAAGGAAAAGCAAACGGCACACTGTGTCTGCATGAGATGGGGAGAGGAGTTGCTAGGAAACCACAGGATCTCAAAATGCATATGACCTAATCTGGAAGATAATTTATATGATGAAAATAATAATACTAATGACAGCCACTTGCAGGTTAGAATGATTAATTTGGTTATCTTGGAGCCCACGTGCTTCTCAGGGCAGGATGAAAGGCAGGGCTCAGTAACTTCTGGGGTTTGCTGGTTTTTCAGAAACCCGAGCTCAGAATAAGCAGGAAGGGCAGTGCAGACCTGCCCAGGTGCAGTGCTGAGGGGGCTGGGGAGGGTGCAGCATCCTGGGTGTCTGCACTTCCCAAAGGGACTGGCAGAGGAGAGATAAGAGCCTGTGTTCATCCTGTTGCTTTTTGGAGAAGTGCAGGGAGCAGGAGCTGCTGGCTGGGAGAAAGGCTTACCAGACGGCAGGCTCAGGAAACAGCTAATTATTATTTATTAATGATTTTCATCCAGTTCTTATGGAGATAACGCTCACTCTTGATTTATGTGGGATAATAAACTATTAAGCTACAACCTAGGACACAATTCCGTATTTGCCAGACAACTTCAGCTTTCCAGATCTTCTGTTCTTGAGCAAGCAGGGAGTGGAGTACCTGTACATCAGCAACTCTGTGCAGGCCCCGCATCCACATCTCCCTCTGTGCGCTAGAGCTGGTTTTAGCATTATCACCATCAGGATGAGGTTGGAAAGGAGCACGGGAATCAAATCATAGATCTGCTAATCTAACTCTGCCTCGCCAGCTCCACTCTCTGTCCAGGTGGTGTTTGAGTAGCTGCAAACCATGCACACCTGAAGGTATTTATACATTCATGAGGTCACCATATCTAAAGCCACCTCCACCCAGTGTCCAGGTGGTTTTTGAGCAGCTCCAAACCATGCACACCTGAGGGTATTTCTATATTAATGAGCTCCCTCTGAGCCGTCCCTTCTTGAGGCCACAGTCCCCCCTCAGCCGTTCCTCACGTGAGAGGGGCTCTGTCCATGTCCCCTCTCCCCTTACTGCTGAAACCACAACCCGAGGATTCCTGGCAGAAGGCGCAGCTACACAAGGTATTTAACCATGTTTTACATGCTAGCTCCTCAATAATTAATAGTTTGAATATTACTGGTGATTGCTGCAGTGGGTGAGCACCACTTGGTCTTTAAGGCTGAAATGAAGCTGCTCTCCAAAGCAGAGTGTTTTGGATCTGGTTTTTATTCTCAAGGCAAAATATCACAGCTGTTCAGCAAGTGCTTGATTTTCTTGCTTTTGTCTGTATCTGTTGCTTGTTTGGGATTTGGACTTTAAATTCTAGATGGACAGGACGTGGTTGATTTGGGAAGATGGAAAAGGTGACAAGCAGGCTGTAGAGTTAAACAGGAGTTTGTACAGGCTGAACAACAGGGCTTGGAGCCTGGAATGACAAAAACGTGTTTTCTTGTGGTTGCGTTCTCACCTTCCCGAAATGGTCTGGTCTGTGGAACCTTTGGCTAATTTTTTAGTGTAAAATTCAGGAAGGAATTGAGGAGAGACTGTGGTTGGTGCTTCTGAGTGGGAACTCAGAGCACAGATGTAATGTGGAAAGGGAAGGGATGGAACCTTCATCTGGTGTGAACCTGCTCAGCTCCCTGGCCTGTTGCGGTAGTTTTTCTTTGCTGAGCAGAACATGGAGAACCCTTCATTTAAAAAAAAGCATTCAAAACTAACGGTGCTAAGAAGACATTGAATGGACCCCTGGCTGTGGAGTGCTGTGCTCGGTACCACGAGGCACTGCTGCTCCTCTGTCCTGCTCAGGGCCCCGCTCTGCCAGGGGTGAGGGGCTGGGGCTGGCCCCAAAGCTGGCGGGATGAGGCTGTTTGAGGAGCCCTCGCCCATCCAGCGAGGAGCAGCCGTGGCCCATCTGCTGTGGGAACGGGCAGGCACCGAGCAAGCACTGCCACAGCATCTAACAGTAACTTCTTCTCCTTTTAACCTCTTTTTTTTTTTTCCCCTAAGAAACAAAGTATGCACATTTGGATTTTGCATCCTCTCAAATCTTTACATTAAACAGCTTTTGAGCCAAGTTCAAATATTCTGTCACTTTTGCTTTGGGGGAGATGTTATAGAGCTGCATATGGAAATTAGATAGTGTAGAACTCATTATATTCCTATATAATTTGATAGAACCACTTACAGTCAGACCTTGATCTTATTTTGGGCCTCTTCATTACATTCTAGAGATGAAAGATTCCCCTCTCCTCCTCTGTGCCTCTCCTTTTAGTGCTACCTTACCCTTGGCACCATTAAAGCAACAGAACATCATTTCCAATGAACTTTATCGTTTAATCTCTTCCAACACTGAGGAACATCATGTTCAGGCTATTTATAGAACAATGCACAGAATAGGGAGTCTAATGCATCTGGGCCTCTCCACCGGTCACAGGTATCCTGGCTGATTAAACAGGGAATTTTCAAAGGGTCACAATATGCAAAACTGGCAGGATGGTCAGGCAGCCCCTGGAGCACTGGGCCTGGTCCCCTCCTATTATAAACTTCTTTTTGTACATTCTCATCTTGAGCTTAACAAGCTCTGGCCCAGACTTAGTAAAGCTCTTACTCCTACGGGACATTTATCTCAGAAGTTCTTCCTTCTGTTTAGAAAATTCCTTCTGATTTCCAGCCTGTATTTATGGCCAGTCTTACTCAGTTGTCATTGTATTGTCACTTTCTTTTCACATGGACCATCCCTTTTCTGGTGTTTGCTGCATTCTACAGTGAAGAAAAGAATAAACTTCACTATTTTGTTTGTTTATTGTAAAGTTTGATGATCCTCACTTAATTCCTTTGCTTGACATTTAAGTCGTAAGCTTTTCTGGAGGCCATTTCATATTTTTATCATCTGAAGATGCCCTGGTTTTTTTAAAATACCTTTTTAAAGTTATCTGTGTATTCATCCACACAATAAGGGTTACAGCCAGACCTTGATCTCCGTAAGCCCTGACTTTATGGACAGATTTCCCTTGGTTGAATTATGTTTTACGCAGTTGCTGGAACTTGGCTGAAATTCAAAGCTTCCTCTCTGCTGAAGTTCCCACAGTACCAGCCCAGCTGAGTGACAAAGCCACCTCTCTTCCCTTCTCTCTCCCTTCTTGAAATAATAACAAAAGAAATTCCGACGTACACTTTTTTATAGTACTAATGCTGTAACAGATTTTTAGAGCTTGGGTCAGAATGGCTCCAAGGATGTGGCAAACAGGTGCCCAGTTGTGGTGGGAATAATCTGGACTAGTTGGAATTGTTATGGGGTGCAAATCAAGGTGTCAGAACTTGCCGAGAAATTTATTACTTAAAAAAAGTCTCAGGAAAAGGCCCTCGTGTTTTTCTGCATCGTTAGTAGAGATGCTGCTGCTCTCCATTAGTCCAAAGGAAGGCTCAGTGTTTCACTGGAAGCCAAGTGTGATGAGCAGCTGTCTGCCGGTGATTTATCTGTCTGCCTTTTTTTATCTGTGTTTCCAGAGCTCACTTTTATGATGTCTTTCACACAGCTCACACCCCTAATTAATAGCTATAAAGTATTCAGGGGATGGAGGAATTAACAGAATTTGATCTGGTGTCATATGCCAAGGTCCTTGCCCTGATAGATGAGCACTAATTAATGGCGTGGAGGCCTGTGGCAGCCGCAGAAAGGGAAGGGGATGGCTGCAGGTAGTGCTGCCAGCAGCCGGTTCGGTGAGTGTCACTCGGTGGGACAGGTCCCTGCTGGCAGCACCGAGGGGCTGGTCCAGCTCCGTCCCTCTCCACGTGCGAGTTTGCAGCGCTAACTGAGAAAGTGCTGCAGACCTCCTCACCCGACAGAGCCGTGTCACGGCTGCCTCTGCTCCTGAAACTGCCCCTGCCTGCTCCTGAGGCAAGCGGTGACAAACGGCATTAGGGGAAAAATCCACCTCAGAGCCCTCCCTGTTAGAGTCCTGTTAGAGTGCAGACTCCAGAATAACGCGTGTCCCTGCTCAGCCCCTACGCTGACAGCCACGGCGCGCTGGCTGCGAGCCGGGCTGGCAGATGTGGAGGGAGACTCCGGCCCGGATGCTGTCCCGGGTGCCGGAGGCTCCGGCCCGGATGCCGTCCCGGGTGCGGGAGGCTCCGGCCCGGATGCCGTCCCGGGTGCGGGAGGCTCCGGCCCGGATGCCGGCCCGGGTGCCGGAGGCCGCCGCGCGGTTGCCGTGCCGGGGGGTGGGCATTCCGNGATGCCGTCCCGGGTGCCGGAGGCTCCGGCCCGGATGCCGTCCCGGGTGCCGGAGGCTCCGGCCCGGATGCCGTCCCGGGTGCCGGAGGCTCCGGCCCGGATGCCGTCCCGGGTGCCGGAGGCTCCGGCCCGGATGCCGTCCCGGGTGCCGGAGACTCCGGCCCGGATGCTGTCCCGGGTGCTGGAGCGCTCCCGGCTGTCACCAAGCTGTGGAGTTGTCATGGTTACACACTGCCCTGGCCCTCGTTTGTGCATTCCAGCGCCGCTCCTGCTGGAACGGCTCCTGACTGTGCTGCCTCCGCCGCGGGATGTGCCGGGAGTCACGGACAGCGCTGGAATTGCTGTTTCCTATGTGCGCGACCCGAGGAGTCACGGAAGGGCAGCGCTGCTGTGACAGCGTTCTGTCCGAACGGTGACAGGGACACGGAGGAGAGGGGCTCGTGCCCGCTGGCTGATCCCTGCCTGGGACACATCAGTGACCACAATTTACACCCGCTGCCAGGGAGTTTTGCCCTGCCCCGGTGACGTATCCATGTCCTGGGATTCAGACAGTCCCACACGCCGCAGCTGGGGAGCTGTGCTCATCGGGAGCTTGGCGACTGCCGGGGGCTCCGCTGCCCCCAGCCCACCCCAGCCTGGTTATTTAGGCAGGCTGGTAAAATACTAGCTGCAGGATAAAGGTAACAGCAAAGAACTGATCACAAGAAGGCAAATCCAAAGTAGGATAGGGCTTCCCAACGCTTTTTGGCTGGATGCTTTGATCCAGATGTCCTTGATGAGGCGATTTCAGCCTGCATCTATTTCGACATCTGGGATGGAGTGGGCAACATGGGCCATTACAAATCCTCCCAACTGTGCTACAGAACGGAGCCATCGGGCCAGAGGCTGCCACAAACCTGGGCATCCAACAGCTGGGAAAGGGACACCCTGGTGCTGAGGTGACCCCGCAGAGCCCCCGGGGATGGGTCAGTCAGGTTCCCGTTCGTTCTAGGCTGTTTTCTGGCTATGACTGAGACGTGATGTGAAACTGAAAATAAATGTAGAGCAGCTCCTGGAACTGTGTGGAAGGAATTCCAGCTGGGCATTGGGCCACTATTGACAGCAGGCTTTAATATTTGGACGTATGGGCTTGCTTTGGAGGCTGAACCCATAAACTGGAGCTGACTGATTTCAGCCCTTCCTTTCAGAGGAGGCAACTCCTTGTCTTATACAATTTGGGACTCAGGGAATTTGGACTAGCTGAACTGATGGAAAACGTTATTTTGCTTTCCTCAATGATATGAAAGAAAAGAGGCAGGATTCCTGGTTGGCTTGTTTGGTTGGTTGGTTGGTTTTTTTGCCCCTGAACTCCATTAAGGGATGTGACAAACAGAGAAAGAGGTACCTAGCCCAGCAAAAATGAAATATCTTTAAAAAAAAAAAAAGGCTTTTTTCCCCTCTGTCAAAGACTGTTAAATATCAACAACAACAAAAACATATTCCACACAGATTCATTCTGGTTGAAAAAAACATGTTCTTTAAATGTCAGCCAGCTCCAGTTTTAACCTTATTGTTTCTCTCTCCCCTTAAGTTCCCAACCCCATCCCCTGCTGGAACTGAGTCATGTTCTGTTGCTGAGCTCTCCTTAGACAGCTCCAGTCACTTTTTCTGGCCTTTCTTTTCCACACTCTGAAGTTCACTAACCCACCTCCAAAATTTAGGGTGTCAGCTGAAAAACAGAACATTTCAAAGCTGACTCCCCTGCTCTGTAGCAAATCAATTATTATAATGGCCTCGTTATTGACAGGTGTGTGGGCCGTCTTCCTCATGGGTACAGGGATGACACAGATCCAGAACTCAGCCTCTCCCCAGCAGCGCTCCCCTCTCCGTGCGCTCTGCTGCTGCAGCCCTGCTTCCCGAGGGTCTGGAACAGGCTGTTCCGAACGTCCTCTTGAGGAACAATCAGACATTTGTGTCCTTGCGCTTCCTTCCTTTTGGCTGGAGCCCCTTTTAAGCATCTCCATAGTTACCTCTTCCTCAGCTGCAGTCAGAGCTGCCTGTGTGCCACCATCTCCCGAGGAGATGGAACAACCTCCCTCCATCCCCTTCCTCTGCTCGGCTTCCACCGGGAAAGCTCCGGCTTCTCCCTCGCCCAGCATCCCTCTCCCTGCTGGAATTGCTGGGTGATTGAATGCTTTCATTCATCCCCCAGACAATGTGTCCACTTCCCTGCCTCACCTGATTTATCCCCTCGGCTCTCTGAGAGCCTGGGATACAGTTTTCAGCTCGATATTAGAGTTTTATGTGGGAGCAGCTCTACAAAATAGTTCAGTCCTGGGTAGTCCTTGCCTTGCCTAAATCTGTGTTTGGTTCTCTCTGGGAAGCTTACAGCCTGCAGGATGGAATGGAAGTCTGTCTCAAGGCTTTTGCAGTCCATTGCTTGTTCTCAGGGAGTCAAAGGCCGCCAGATAATAAATGAAATGAATCGAACACACTGAGAGGCTGGAGTCGTCAAAAGCACATTTACTGCAGACTTGAAACCAAGCGCTGTGATTACCAAGGGTTTGTATGTGTTGGCAGCTTCAGTGCAGCCCCTGAAATGCAGCACTGAGGCCGATGGCAATACCCCTGAGATTATCAGCTATTCCAGCATCTCGGCTCATTTAGCAAGTCTAACTATTAAATGATAAATGCACTTTGAACAGGGCTGGGTTTTTCTTTTTTCCACAGCATCCGAGCATGTACATTTTGCCTGATGTTGTGTGTACCTCATTGTGTGAGAGGCCCCCTTTGAGCCTTTGTTCTCCCCTAAGCTGAGCTCTAGAACAACCCCGGTGAATTGTAGCCCTCGGGGCTCTCCTGCTCCCCCGTGTCACCCCCAGCCTTCCAGCCCTGCCTGTCCCTGCTCCCTGCGCTGGGGCTGTGCCTCGGGGCTGTGCCTCGGGGCTGTGCCTCGGGGCTGTGCCTGCCCCTTCTCCAACCGCAACAATGAACCGCTCTCCTTCCCCACTGCTGCTAAAGGAGCAGCATTTCAGGAGCTGTCAGCAGCTGCCTCTGCCTTTTCTTGCCGGGGTGGAGAAGTGGGAGGTGTTGTCCTCCGCCCAGCACCAGCTCCTCGTCTCCTTCTCCTCTGTGGTGCATCTTTGCTGCAAGCTGAACACAGCGAGAGGGGCTCCTCCAGCATCATCTGAATTACAAAGTCATTCTATTGTCAAACCTTTTAAGTGTCACATTCTCTTTTAAATCCAAGGCTGTGACATTCACTAAAGAACAGCATCGTTTCAAAGTCAGGAAGGTCTATTCTTAGCACATCAGTCAAAGAAGGAAAAAAAAAAGTCGTTGGGGAAGGAAAAAAACACAACAATTTTACCAAAATGAGCCTTGTCACAAATGATCAATTCATCTTCCATTCACACTGACCTGGTCCTTGCTGCATGCCAGAGGACAGAATTTGATGCCACGGAGCAATGAATTAAGATTTGCTAGATCTCCTTGTAATTAATCGTCTCACAGTACAGGTTTGGCAAAGAATAATTTATCTTTAAAGTGATTAGATGGCTGGTAGTTTGGTTTTGTGTTTGTTGGGATTTTTTTCTTTTTAAGAACTATTTCTCCTCAGTTAGTTGAAGAATAGATGCTGATGAGTAACAGCCACCTCCTGGTATTTTATTCACGTTACTTAAATACCTCTTCCTGCTAGACCAGAGCCCCGACAACAGTTGAGAGACAAAGTTAGGACTGAGCACCTCAGAGCCAGAGGGGCACCGGGGGCTGGGCTGTGTTTTCCTGGTTTTTGGAGTGCAGCCCGTCAGAAACCCCACGGGGCTGGAGAGCCCAGCTTCTCTCACACCCCAACCTTCCAGCCTGTGGCTGTCAATCCAGCCAATCTGATGCTTGTGCAGTACTTTTGCCTTTATTTGTCACTGGAAAACCTCAGTCTGAGTTCATATAAAAAAAATAACATGGTTTATAGCCTTATCTTGAAATCTACCTGTACATCAGAAAAGTTTTGATTCTTGAACTAAACAGAACTTCCAAAGCATTTCTCCTAATGCATACCCAAGAAACTACTCTTCAATTAAAAGAGAAAAATAATTCACTAAGTTCCTAGTGTGCTAGAGGAAGACATTGTGTTGATTCAGAGCTGTCTCCTAAATTCTGTCTATAAGGAGCTTCTGCTAGTGGGTTCTTCATATTCAAGGACCGAGAGAGCTAAGAGATTTTTCCAACCTTCTTGAAAAAGCCATGCAAATGTCCCTGTAACTTTAATTAGATGAGGGCAAAGTTTTAACTGTTTCTGAAGATGGGATTCAGTTGAGTGTGGGATGATGCTGGAACTAGTGTGGTATCAAAGCAGATCCTTAATGTCCCTTTGTACATCCTGACCATCTCCAGAGGGACTGTCATTAATGTGCTTCTCTCTCCTTCCTTCTTTTTAGTATTCATGCAGTGCTGATCATGTGAAAATTACTCACACTTCTGACTTGAGAAAAGTTTCTTAACTGAGAAATTCCACCAATATCAAAGGAATTAGAAATTCAAATGGGGGAAATTATACACTGTGTGTGTCAATACAGCAAACTTTTATAAAAGCTGCAATCAATCATATTGGCATCAAAGGTGGTGGGACTTTTCCCTGTCACCAAGTGGATCACAGGCCAATGAAAAAAGGGAAAAGCTGGATCGGGGAAGAAACATTGGTTCGCTGCCTCGTCCAGGAGCACAGCCCTGGAGTCAGTTCTGGAGCCTCTCTGGTTGTGACCCAGGCCTATGCCCAGATCTTGTCTGGCCCATTTCTCTGTGCCCGGGCTGGGCTGTGGAGCAGGTTCTGTCTCTGTTTCGCTGCTCTTTCAGCAGAACAAGATCTTTCTCTCAAAGTCTTCAGTCCTTGAAAGGGGCTGTTGAACACTGTCCCCATAAACCTTTCCCTTCCCATGCTTTGACACCTCACCTGTTCCTGTCCCAAGGGAAATCCCAAATCCTCATGTCTGGGTGCAGCCTCACTTCAGACAGCTCGCTCTGCAAGTGCTTGCACGTCACTAAATGAATGTACCGAACCTCTCTGGATCCCACTGCCAGCTGCTACAGAGCGGTGCGTGGAGCAGAGGGGGCTTTACGGTGCCTTCACCCTTCCCTGCCTCTGTTGTGTCGTGTGACCGACCGAATAAACAGCTCTCCCTCCAAAGCACCTCCATGTTTCACACGTACCACGTCAAACCCCAGGCAGGGCTTTGTAAAACCCAGCGGTGGCTTGCTGAGGCTGCAGCTGATGCCTGCACGATTCTGTCTCTGCTACTCCCCTTTGGTGTTTTGACTGCCAAATTTTGTGGTTTTGTAGGTCTCGTATCTGAGCTCTCTGCTGTCAGCTCCCTGAGACGCAAGAAGTAGGCACGGCCCAGATGCCTGCCTGAAGCAGAAATAACACATTTTTCTACTACTGTTCTCCATCAGGTCCCCTGAGTCTTGAATTTCTGGCAGACAGCGTTCCATAGGGAGAAAAAGAACCTCAGGCCTTTAGTTTGCAGTTGTTGTAAAAACCTGATTCTGGCTGTGGTGTAATTTAGCAGATTGAAATAGAGATATAGTAAATCTGTTATACTCTCTTAGTGACTCAGTGAGCTTCTACTGGCAAAAACTGTTCAGAATTTGGAATATTCAGTAATCTCTTCACATTTCCAGGGGCTTTTGTGTATTCCCAGTGTTCCAGTCCCAGCTTTGAGGGGTATGTGTGCTGATAAGTGCATGTTGCTGGATGGGTGTATTGGAAACCACAGAGAGACAACAAGGAGCGAAGCAGCCAGAAGGATAAACAGCTCCTGGGGATGAATTAAGGGTTTTTGTGCACACAGATATATATCTGCTTCAGACAAGTATGTAGGAAAGGTGTGTAATAACAGCTCTATTGCTTCTGATGCCGAAAACACACCGGTACGGTGCGTGCAGGAATGAGGACTTTAGGTGGTGCAGATTTTATGGGAACACACTTCTATTTCCAGGGTAGGATGTATCAATTATCCTGGTCGGACTTTGGGTTGACCAGTGTTGAAATTTTGTAGGATCACATGAGTTTATTTTCCTTGTGCTAGAAATGCGATTAGAAAAGTTATTATCTGGGTGTAATTTTATGACATGTACTATGAAAATTTTGTACAAGAATCCATCCAGTTGAGTGTGAAGTTTCTACATTAGCCTGGTGTGAAAAGTGGCTCAGAGTTGGATGCCATCAGAACATTAAAGCACGTGGAGGGGGGTGGTTCTGCAGCTGAAATTTGACAATAGTGGTTTTTCAGACCACAAGTCCTGGAGAAAAGCCGAGCAGGAGTTCCTGTGGCATATTTTGTTGTTTTGGGGTGCGTGTTTTGTTTTGGGAGGACTGGCAGTTCAGTCCCTGCCTTGTTCTGGGGCGGTGGGTTTGCATCAGTGTCTGTTGCAGGGTGTGAGTTTGTGTCCTTCGTGTCGTTTGTGCTGTATTTGGTGCCGTGGGTGGGTTCTGTCTGCTCCGTGTCCCTTTCCAGACCCTCGGGGGCATCGGCAGGTTTTGGCCCCCTTGTTTTGGGGAGAGCTTTGAGGGGATAACCCGAGCAGTGGGCGCGAGGGGTGCCCCGGGCTCGCCTACCTTCTGCGCCCTGCGCTTGTCCGCCCGCTGGTTCTGGTGGTAGATGCGGCTGAAGTTGGACACGATGACCGGCACGGGCAGGGCGATGACCAGCACCCCGCTCAGCGAGCAGATGGAGCCAAAGATCTTCCCGGCGATGGTCTTGGGCACCATGTCGCCGTACCTGCGGGGCAGAAGCACAGAGGGAGGCCCCTCCTTCAGACCAAGCCTCGTCGGGTTCCCCGAGCGCCGAAGCTCAGAGCTCCACGCGAGGGACAGCTCGTGGTGCTGTCACCCTGGGCTGGGCACGGACGCCCTGCCCCGGCTGGGAGCTGAGCTAAGCCAAAGAAAGGCACCTTTGCGGCAGAGCAGAAGTGCTGGTTCGGGCTGGGTCTTTAAATTCACATCCTCACTCCTCCCGTACCCATCTCTCCATGCAGATGAGCTCCAGCAGACTTAAAACCCTGCGTCTGCTGGGGAGCAGGTTCATATGTTTTCATTCCCTTGTATGCAGGTGCAAATGAGGGCTGATTTACACTTCCATTTCAAACCCCAGCAGCTTCCCTGCCATCTGCACAGCCAGAAATTTGGGGGTTGTTCAAAGTCTGCATTCAGGAAAAGGTGAATTCTCAGGGATATGAGACCAGCTGAAAAATACTCATTCAAAGCTCTGCACTGGGTTGGACCCAACAATCTTCTGCTGTAATTTGTGTTGCATAAAGAGCATGCAGAGCTGCTGGAGCAAGTGCAGAGGAAGCCATGGAGATGCTCTGAGGGCTGGAGCCCCTCTGCTCTGGAGTAAATCTGAAAACTGAAAATTGAAATCTAGAGAAGCCCCTGGTTGCTACCAGATGGTATTTGGGATTTCTATGCAGCAAATTTTGAAAAGAAAAATGATTTATTTCAGCTGAAGCTTTATTTTTACCTTTGATGTCAGTCTATGACCAACAAAGAGCTTTGAAGGGAATAGAGTTGAGCTAAGAATGATTTACATCCAAGAGGAAAAACCAATATTTCAAAACACCTTTTTATCAGCTGAACTTCTTGTCCCCATGCAAGAACTTGTTGGTATGAGAGGCTGAATAAAAGCAGGACTCCTCACATGTTAAATGCTTCAGGCATTATTAGCCAAGGCTTATTTATCCCACGCAGAATTCTTCTCCTGCCTTCACCCACATCAAAACCCCTCAGAATACCTCAAATCAATAGATTGCTCTTCATGTCTATTAACTTTTTAGCTGCTGCTTTGCTCTTCATGTCTATTAACTTTTTAGCTGCTGCTTTATGCAAAGATCATTTCAAAGCTCTTGCTAAGTGACAAGTTCTTCTACCTCATTTAACACCGGTCAAAAAAAATTCTCACTTTTCTCCTGCTGGCCTTTAACACAATAAGGCTGAAAATTAATCATATGCCTCAAACATGATCTCAGTGACCTGGAGCACGGAGTGAAAGCCCTTCTGCGCATTTGTAGAAAGTATAATAATAAGTGTCTGGCTCGCAGTCTGTCTCGGAGTTTTGTTCTTACATGCAGACTGAGAGTTACCTCATTACTTGGGACTTCAGAGAAGGTGCTTTAAAACACCACCAGGAAAGATCAAACCCTTGGAGCAGGAGATGGAGAACTTCATTTGCAAAACTCTTGCAAGCGATACTGCAGTGAGGAGCTCTGCTGTGCCTGGAGCAGGGGGCCCGGACGAGGCCTGGCCCTGCTCACACTGGCCTGGATTCCTCCCTCTGGGAATCTGCTGGCTTGGACAGCGGGCACTTGGCAGCATCTTCTCTGGCCTTACTGGGCTGACCCGAGACACGGAAATGCCAGCCCTGAGGTCTGGGAGCAGCTCAGCTTTGTTTATCAGAGGCAAACGCAGCTAGAGCTCGATGTCCGTCCCCTTGCACTTATCGAGAGACTCCCTTTGACTTTGACAGGGCTTGGAACGAACCTCTGAAGCTGCAATTGTTCTGCTCCTCTATTGACATCCACAGCTACTGCAATATTCATTGCTGGAGAGACTATTTCTGTCCTGATGCTACCACAAGGTACTAATGGCCCCGTGGCATATTTGTATCGGGTACAGTGCCAAATAAACTCAGCTATTGGATTTCAGTTAGCACTAATTAGGCATTTCAAACCCAAAACTTCTTTTCCCCAGACTGGAATGAGAGAACTCAACTTTCCCATTAATTTGTTTAGTAAAAGGCAACTTATCATCTAAAAAACTTCTACAGAAAGTGCATTTTAAGCAATTCATCAATACTCTCATTAGAGCAGAGAAGAGAGAGGAGCTGGGTAATGATTAACGTTCAGAGGGTCTAACGGGGTGCTTGAGCCGCACAAGCACACCAGGAGGCTGCGAGGGCCGTAGGATTTAACGTGACCTCCAGTAAATCTTTGCAACTTTCTGCACCTCAGCTCCCCACCCAGGAAGTGGCAATTAACTGCCATTAATTAATTAATTAATTAAAACCTCGCTCTTTGCTCGGTTGAGAGGCGCTGGGTGCTTCTGAGCCGGAGCTGCCGCAGTCCCCGAGTGTCCCCAGCAGGCAGCAGAGACCCCTCGTGCTGAGCAGCACCAACACTGCTAATGCACATTATCCCTGCAGGGATCTGGGGTGCCACAGCCTGCTCGTGGCTGCAGCCTCGTTCATCTGCGGCCAGAGCAGCAGCCTGGAGGGAAACACATTCCCTGTTTATTTTGCCAGGAATCCACTGGGATGGCAACAGATTGAGCCCATTTTCACTTGCTGAATTCAGTGGAAGGTTCATCTGGTGGAAGGTGTCCCTGGCCCAGGCAGGGGTAGAATGAGAGGAGATTTAAGGTCCTTCCAACCTGAAACGTTGCAGGGTTCCTTGCTCTGCTCCCTGCCTGTGCCAGGTGAGATGCACTCACCTGTGGAAGGCGTGCCAGCGTCAGGGGGAGCAGCTGCCCTTGCTGCCACATCCCTTCAGTGCTCCCTGCGCTGGCAGGGATTGCAGAGCCTCCACACAGGTGTACCCCACGTTTTCAATGGCACTGCTTTGGTTTGTCCCCCTTTCTGCTCCTGCTGTCCCCTCAATTCCATTTCCCACCGAGGGAACACCGTGAACCCCGAGACTGATTCACTGTACACACAACATAAACTTCAAGTAAATCCCTAAACAGGCAAACCAGGGGGAAAAAAATCAGAAAATGACTTTTAAGTGGTCACTCTTTAGACTAGAAAACACTGCATGCAGAACTTCAACTTTTAAAATTTTTTGTTTCTCGTGTGACTTCTGTGCTCTTTGGCTAGAAAAGGGGTCGTATGTCACTCACCCTAATTAGCAGCTATTAGTCTTGACAACATAATGTGCTGTTGTTTTTCCCCTGCCAGCAGAGAAGTGTCATCAAATAGAGGTCACTGCTCCCGAGCCCTGGTTGTAGCCACAGAGGTGTCTGGGCACTGCTCAGGTCCCCAGCTGGAGACAGCAATAAATAAGGTGCTGAAGAGCTCGTCAAATGACTCACTCTAAAAATAGCCCCTCGCAGCGTCTCTGATGATCCTGCATCTCTGTGCAGCATCCACAGCCCTGGAAACGGAGCTGTAGTGAATTAGCTGGAAGATCTTACGGTATAGGGACATCAGAAGGTACAGTGACAGCTCTGTGGTGACAATGAAACAGCTTTGCAGAGGATGCTTTTTTCCAGCAGCCTTTTTATTGTGCCAGCTTTTCATCCTGGATAAGGCACAGAGCTGGGGAGGGGCTGCTGGTTATAAATCGCCATTAGCATGGAGCTGTTGACTCCATGGGTTTCTTTAGGCAAGGGAAGGGGCCTGAGGTCTCTCTGGAGCCTTCTCTCCTCCAGGTGAGCCCTCCCAGCTCTCCCAGCCCAGCTCCATAGGACGGGTGATCAAACTTTAGTGGCCTCCCCTGGACCCATTCCCAGAGCTGTGGGGTGCCCCCGGAGCAGTGTGGGGGACACCACCTTCCTTCCACCAGCAGAGCTGCCTTTGGGCAGAGCATCAGCTCCAACGCCCTCCTGCCCTGGCTCCAGGGGGTGCTCAGGCCCCTCGGAGCAGCCCCCGGAGCAGCCCCGGTGCCTCCAGGTGAGCCCTCGAGGCCCCGGGGCCAGCACAGGAGCGTGGGGACGGCGGCGTTCGTCCCACGGCCCGGCTCTGCTGCTCCTTGTCACCGGGTTTGCGTGGTCAGGGGACATTGGCTGCCTAGTGGTGCAAAACCGTGTGCTTTTCACACCCAGGGAAGGCTGAAATATCTCCTGGAGCTGGCAACAGAAACAACGCTCTCCCCGATTCAGTATTTCTGCCTCACACGGCATTAACAGCTCTTTGGGAGCTGCTTTATCTCTCTAACCTTTTGCCCGGCACAGGAAAGTCAAAAGAAGATTTTGCTCCAGCCTGTAAGCGTCTGCTTTTAGGACAATAGGGACAGAATAATAACATTATGTACTGTACAATAGACCATGATTTTGAAAGCCTTTTCCATGAAAGAGCTGGAATAAAGCATGGAATTAGCATGTAGCTTTGCAGGTGCAAGAGATCCTTCTTTATGCTCCAAGTAATTCACTCGGCAATGTTGTGCTTTGCACAAAGGAGAGGAAAATGGCTAAAATTCTGCTAGAAAGTGTCAGTGGCGTTGCCAGACTGAATATTGCACGTGACAGCTCCTGCCTCTCCGTTTCATAGGTGCAAGTCCAAGGTAATCTTGCTAATGTTGCTTTGAACCCCCAGTGAAATAATGATCGAGTCACTTGCAATGATCCAACGGAAACAGAAGCAGATATTGCTCATTCCTCCCTGGGTTTTGCACGTGATGGAAGAGCAGGGAGTTAACAGCTACGGGAAGGGTGCTGGGGTACTTGGATCTTTGGTGAAGGGTTTAATCCACCGTTCCTTATCCACCCTGCTGGAATGAGCCCTCAAAAGCCACAGCCCTGGAGCACAGCAAGGTGCTGCTCCCCTGGGCTGCTGCT
>VWPU01005071.1:0-183632 GCA_013398955.1 Callaeas wilsoni | reverse complement strand
CCCTCCCCTCCCCTCCCTTCCCACTTCACTCACAAGCTCTGGGCTGGCGCCTCATCATTCCCCAGGCAGATTTCCATACACTTCATATGATGATTGACATAGAGGGCTACATCCCTTCCTCATCTCTCTAGCTTGACTTTCCTAAAAAGCCTGAAACCTCCCATTCCTATGCTCCAGTCTTAGGTGCCATCACCCCATGTCTCTGTGATGCCAGTGGTATCACCCACGCAGGCATGTGCGCATCTCTGGTTCCTCCTGTTTGTTCTCCATACTATGTGCATTTGTGGATAGGTATCTGAGCCAGGCCCTGGATAAAGCTGACTCACTGGTGGAGTATCTGGAATGCCTTTGCACTGTTCCAGGCATTCATGACAGGTGTTGGCATCTGACTGGCAGGATTGGGATGGATAGGTGCTCTCCCCCAGAAAATCTTGATGTGCATTACATGTATTTGCTGCCATGCAAACAACATGCCATAGTTTAATAGATCTGCATTAATTACAATATCAAACATACAGGGAGTTCCCCTGAAGTCAGTGAAAATACTCTCTGCTTGTAAATTTGGAAACGTGCTTCATTACTTCTTAAAATAATCACTTTACTAAATTAATTACTTTAAAAGTTCTGTGTATCAGGCACATGAAGAACACTGATGGTGCCCTTTAAATGGATCACGTAGCACCACTAAGTGGAAAAGACAGGGGAAACAGCCAGGCTGAAAATGCAGCCAAAGACAAAACATTCCTCTGGTGATGTGTGGTGCTAGCTAAAGGTATTCAGCACCTCACAAGATCAGGCCTTCTATGATTAAATTGCTGTACAAACCCATGGTAATAGATCCTTAAATAATAAAGTGAAAGGGCAGATAGAAAGTTGGGTGGGAATAAAACTATGTCAGCGCATTAGAAAGGTTATTGTTTGAGTTCCCAGTATTTAACGGTTGGGTTTGCAGTGCAGTGACTGAACCCAGCAGCAGTGTTGTTCTGGCCAGTGATTCAGTGGGAATGTCAACCTGAGCAACAGCACTGTGGTATGTACAACTCAGGTCAGACACGTCTCTGATTTCCAACCACTTTTTCTCTTGGGTGGTGTTTATTTTCTTCCCAGAAAATATGGTAATGTTTGGATTTATTCAATCTTGTGGTAGTCTTGTACTGCATATTCTAATGCCTCTTGTTGAAGCTGACCCACCACCCTACTGCTTCATGTAAATAACTCCCTTAGACCTAAGCCCTAAACCCTCTACTTAAGGCTGAGTGAGCTAGACTGAAGGAACAGTGTATGTTCTGACATTGAGTGGAGCACAGAACAAATGTTCTTTGATTTGGAAGCAATGCTTGCCATAGTGCATAGTATTGTCTCTGTTTGGAGGGTGCACATACAACTTGTCTCTTGTTTCATCCTTTTTGGGGTTCCACAAAGAGGAGCAGATGTGCCAGTGAGCAGAGGGTCCCTAGGGTGTGTGGAATGTGGTCTTCTCTCCTGTTCTGCAGCACCGTGTCTTACATGTCAGCAGTGGTACCATTCACCTGTTTGCCATGTGTTTCTAATGTGTGGGCTCATGAGATGGCAGAAGGTCTGTGTGACTCTTCATTTCATGCCTGTAGATTGCTGCTTACCTCTCTGTTTGATGGGTCTGGGTGTTAAAACTGTTAGTGTAGTCCTTTACCCATGGACAGCCATGGGCAAACTCCATCTGGGAGTTCAGGGAAAAATTAGAAAACAAGGGACTTGGTTGAAACAATCTACAGGAAATTTATTTGTCTCCTGTCAGAAACGCAATCTTTGTAGAGGGGATGGATGATAGGTATTGCAGGGTTCTTAAAGTGAGGGATTTTTTTTTCCCACAGAAATGTAGGAGCAACCTCTCTCATGGGTACTTTTTTATAGTAGATAAAGAAAAAACGCATTACTACCTTTTTGCAAGTAAACTTTCACCCCTGTTATAACTTATGACTTTTATCGGGCCATAAGTATTGCATCTTGTAGACACAGAACTGAAGGCAATAATATTGTTTGTATTTCTGTGGTGATGCCTGGAATCCCCAGACATAAGTTAAGGCCTTTTGGTCTGGACACAAAAAATGTACACAATAGAAAGATGATTTCTCTCTCTAAATAATTACTCCTTACCAACCAGCAGAAGGCAAACATTCGTATGCTTTTTCTGCCTTTATCTACGTGTTAAATGGTGGTGACTTGCTGAAAAACCATGATGAATACAATTCACCTAACACATAGTTATCACATTCATGCTACTCAGATATTTTGAGAATCGGTCTTATTAATTCCCAGTTTATTGTTAAACATCTATTTCTTGTGGATTTTACCCTAAAACTGAAATCAGTCTTCCAATTCTTTATGAAAAGCTGATATGTGCATATCTTTATGGTTTATAATGATACTTTTGAAATCATGCTTAAACTGTTTCAAACAATATAACAATCTGAATTATTTAATCAGAAAGAATAAGGTAAGTGAAAATGCTTGATGTTATATTAGATGCCAAAAGGCAGCTTAGCCTAAAGGTTTTGGGCAAATAGCATGAGAATTGGTAGTATTGACATGAAATGTGCAGCACATTAAAATGTATGCTTATGCAAATTGTGGTCAGATTTTTAGCAAGATCTGATACATGAATCTTTTTCACTGCTGTTGATAAATAAGAAATAGGGAAAGCTAGACATGAAACAGGTGTCACCATTTTGGTTTTTGTGCTCAGAACAAGGTTACAGAGCTTGGTGTAATCTGTCATCAGCCTAGTGTCTTCAGATGACAACTCATAAGGACTGGCAGTGGCCTTGGTGGTTGGTTTAAATGTTGGCCATAGGTGAATCAGCTTCTGAATATTACCTGCTCCATAAGACAACCAATTTCATCATGACCAAGCTCAGCCATTCATTCAATGATATCTGCTCAATGTCCTCAAATACATATAAAGGTACATCTTGAATATATTAGTCCCTATGCTTGGAAGCAGGTGTCTGGTGAAAAAAACCCCAAACATAAAAACTTCATATAAAGAAATTTTGTATATTGTATTAGATTTCTCAAAAATTTAAACCACATCTGTGTGACATCAGTGTTCTATTAGGAGTGCCTTTTCTTTTAAGATCACTACAATATTCTTATTCAGTTTGATAAAATAATATATGCTGAAATGGTGTATTTGTAGTCACACAGCCCTACAGCCCTCTAAATAAAGTGAAAACCTCAATTAATAGTCAGATTCTTTATACTTGCAACCTGAATTTGGACATGCTATTTGGAAGCACTGGGATTTGCCTCCAGTATAAACATGTGAAAAACCTGATTCCTGACATTTACAGTTCCATGCTTCTAAACATTTAAAACACATGGTCAGATGGCAAATTGAGGAGCGTGGGAGGGAAATGAATAACTTTTTTGCCATTTTTTTTCTTTTATTTTCTGCTAAAACAACTTTGTTCAGTGAGGGAATAGCATCTGGTTTCATTGCAAAGGAAAGGTAAGTCACAGCCAAAATGTGTGTGACCAAAAGGTCACATTTGCTGGGTGAATTTGCAAAGACAGCAGCGTGCTTGGATTTTATGATCTCAACCCATCTTGCAGCTTCCCAATATTCTTTGGTTTTCATTCCTTCTCAAAATCTTCTCATTTCTGTCATGGTGGGCCAGCCCCTGCTTTCCCTATGGTGAAACAGCCTACTGCTACACTGCCTACATTCAGGGGAAAAGCTTCATCCTCTGCAGAGTTCAGCACAGGATCTTCCTGTGAAAGAATCACACCAGGCTCATTTTCTCACCAGCTGCAGATGCTTATTTACCTCCCCTCAAGTTAGATGCCAGGGATGAAGTGCTCAGAAGTGCCAGCACTTCTATGGTGGCTTGTAAAAGGTACCTTCAGCAACAAGCCCAGAGCTGGTGGCATAACCCTGAGCTGTCTAAACTGATGTGAGAAGATTCCCTGCATGACCAATGAAACCAGGGCCTCCATCCTCGTTTTGAAGTTATATGTGGATCTGCTTCAGCAATTTGACCCAAAAATGAAAAACCAGCTTCAAGTTTAAGATACGGAAAAACATGATTAAAAGCTGTTGTCCCCAAACTTCAGCAGTGTTTTTTTCCAGCTCTCCAATGGATGGAGAAGACAACATCACCTAGTTGTACTGATGTCTCTTTAAAAAAAGTAGTAAATGATGGTAGAGATAGAAGGGGAAGAGTCTGGAACTATTAAAATAGCCTTGGCTGCCTTGTTTCTACCTGTGTAAATTATATTTTGCCAAGCACAGTGCTGCTGAGCCTAGTATGATTTGGATGCCTGAATCAGTGTTTTTAAAGCTGGCTTGAGTATGGAGTGTCCCTCCACACTCCCTCCACTGTGCTGGAGTCTGGAGTACCACCCTGAACATGCAGCTGGGCAAGATGGAAAGGAGTCACACTATGGTGTATGGCTGAAGTCTCTGTTATTTTTGCAGGCTGATTTTATGTGCGCAATGTTAAAAGCCCTTAGTGACACCAGCCCGAACCCCTGAGGCTAAAGCTTGATTAGCTAAAATGCAGGTTTTCTTTACAGAGAAATGTATTTTCCATTTTCATAACTGTGGGCTTAGAAGTTGTTTTAAAGTTAACTTGCACAGATGCATCTTTTAATATGTTTTCTCTTCCAGCATGACAGTTCAGTGGAGGTGGATGGTTAGAAGACATGACAAATGCCTACTATTTGCAAATTCCAGAAAGAGCAAAAAGCACTTTTTGACTTTAAGAGACTTGGCAAGTACCTGGGGGCAAATATCAGGAATGTGCTCACAAGTTTGTATGTCCAACATTTCCAGAAAAAAAATTGTTTGTTTTGTTGGTTTTTTGTTGGTTTTCTCTTTCAAATGAAAGGTGCATTTTAACCTCAGAGAAAGAAAGATCACAGTATAGTTTGCAGAAGGGGAGTTCTGGATAGGACAAGTGAAACAGAGAAAAGTCCATGAAGTTTATCAGCTAGAAAAACTGTTTAAACAATTTCCTGCAAGATTTTATTTAAACAATTTATGCCATTTGACTAATCCAACATTACATTTTTTTCTGTTTTATCTAAAGTGTGTTAAAACTGAAGGAAGGAGGATCTTCAAGACAGAATTACTGCAAAAGTTTTCATAAAAGAGCATCTGAAAAAACTAATTTTCCAAAATTTTTAAAAATACAGGAGATTTTTTTAGCTCTTGTTTGGTGTTCATTGAAAGAGTCTGTGCTTCTCTATCTCTATCCATGCAATAAATTTATGTCTCCAGAAGAAAAAATTAGGAGCATATACAGAAGCAATTTATTTCCCAAGGAACAGTTCTATCTTGAAATTGCAAATCTGTTTGAGAAAATCAGTGACTTTGAAGCAGTGAAAAAGATCCTTTTCTCAGAAATAAGAGCAGTCTAAATAAATATCTGTAAAAAGTGTTTTAGTAGATTTTGTAGAAAAGTATTTCTGTCATTCAGAGGAGGATAGGCAAAACTCCACACCTTTTGTATCCTCTGTTCAATGAAACCAGAAGCAAGTGAAAAGGATACATCTCATTGAACTTCAGCTTTCTGGGTTAGTGTCCCATGTTGTGACAGGTTTATATAGTTTTAGGAGGCATCTCTCTAGGATCTCTTTATGATGTCCCATCTCAGACTTTTTAAAGTGTTCCCGCTTATGTAAAAGAATGAAGGGGTTTTTCTAGCACATAAACACAATTTATTTTCAAATCTTATTTTCAAAATGCAGCTGAATGCTGAAGTTCTTTTAGATCCCAGGTTATTAATCCCTGCAAAGAAACCATTTTGTGTGAGCTCTAATGAACACTTTTCCAAATGCACTGGAAATGGTTGTTAATTCGTTTGGGTCTTGGAGGCTGGGGAGCTCAGGTAAAAGCTAAAAAGAGGGTTAGCCAAAACATTCATAATCTGTTTAGACCTCTACGTATATTAAATTGCCATGCTTCTTTTAATTGCTCAAGTAGTGGTAAACAGGAGATGGGTGGAGGGCTCTTCTGAAAAAGAACAAAAGAAATGTAGGATAAATACAATGGTAGCAATTTGTTGTCATATTAAGGTGCTTCTCTGTTTCCTCTCCACTTCATTTCACTAAAGATTAGTTTAAGGGGAATGCCTCTGAACTATATGGCTAAGTTTTAAGAACTTTCCCTCTGGTTTAGTTCATGCAAAAAATAATTCTACCTGTTTGTTGTGTCTGATTGTTTTATGAGTGCTCTACTCTCTGAACTTTCTTTGTTTTTAATAGTTTCTAAGAGTTATTTAGAGACTGATTTTTTGTGTTCCTGACCCACACAAAATTGAAGAAACAACAAACTAGGTTTAACAGAGGCTGTAAGAATTTTGCTAATGTGAAGAAGGACTATTCTGTTAAGTTGGTTGCGAAACCAATTGGAGGAGTTCTCTGTTCTGTTTTAGTTGGCCTGAGAAAATAGCAAGCTATGCACAACTGCTCATCTAAAAGGTTATGATTAATCTCTATTTGCCTGATTGGAAAATACATTTGTTTTTCTTTACATCTTGTGTATTGTAAAACAAAGTATCTTTCCTTTGCAATAGTTCTCCTCACTGTTATTACTAACAAAGGACATTGCTCTGTTTCCCAGCAATAGATGCTATTGGACCAATGCCTAGATCTACAAAAGGCCTTAGATGTTGTTGTGGGATATGAGTCACTAAACCCAACAGTTAGATCCTCAAAATCCTTATTCATTTGTTGCCTAATCCTGAAGGTGCCTAAATCTGTAGGAGCCAAAGATATTAATACTAAAAGTACCAATAACCATATCTCAGTTTACTTGGAATTACACCAGAAGGTGTTTATCTCTTTCCTGGTCATGTAACTGTTCTCAGAGCATTTCAACTCCACAAAATGCAACAGCTTCTTTCTGCCAAAGTGGTAAAGTGCTCTTTATGCAGTAATTCAGAGTTTACATTCTGGGGAAGAGAGTGGAAGAGGACTAGGTTCAATTAATCTTCTTGATGTGTTTCAGATTCACATCCCCTTATCCCAAGACAGTGGCTTACTAAATTTAGATCTGAAGTCTTAGTTATTACTTACCCCAGGGATTCACAAAGATACTTTCTTGGCATTTGATAAATGGCTGTTGTCTGATTGTAAAACCAAAAAAAAATGGATAGGGGAAAAGGCAGGAAATAGACACAATTTAATTACAAACTCTAATTCTTTCATTGTTTCACAGTAGATTCTGAAAGGAGGTATTACTCTATTGCACAATATTGTTCTGCTCATCAGTAAAATTTTCTGTGAATGTGAAATGCAGTCAAGTTGAAAAACTGATTAAACTGGGCTATCTCAAAAACTAGAACTGCTTAAGAGGAAAATGGAAGTTCCCTCTTCTTCTCTTGCCATTATGTGCATTTCCAGTTGCTTAGCTGGTTCACACAGATATTTCCAGTAAAATATGTTAGCAAAGTTGTGAAGTCAGACACTGGGATTAGAAAAGCCTGTGAAACCTGAGGTTGGTGCTCTTGAGAGAATTACTTGTGTGACGTTCTCTACATATGTGGCCAGGTACCATTTTCTTTCATTTATGTTTTTTTCCCCCCCTTCTGGACTCCTCCTCTTCTAGTGTATAGAGGTCAATCAAGCACCGACTAGTTTATTAATTACCTTGCTTTATCCTCATTTTGTGTCTTCGGTAACACTGTTCCCTGAAGGAGTGATTGCTCTTTTCCTCACACGTTCTTCTTCCAATCAGGTGCGGAGGGGGCATCACCAGGAGTATCTGCAAGAGATTTAAAAAGTCTTGTTGATGTCCTCCTCCTGATGAGGCAGCTGATACTTAATACCCATGACAGTGTCACCCATATTAGCCTGACCCTTAATTCTCATCCATAAGCTCTCAATTAATTTGTCTGTCCCTGGGTAGAGCTTGATACATTCCAGTTGCTCTCTCACAAAAACTCCACTCCCTCGCCTCTCTGACTTGTTTTTGTAAAAAGTACACAGCCATCCATGACAACATTCCAGCCATATGTGTGGTCCCACTGTCTCAGCAATTGCAATGAGATCATTGCCCTGTTACCACACAAAGATTTCTAGTTTTTCTGTTTTATTCCCCATACAGGCATCTCAGAGAGGCAATAAAGCATCCGGGTTCTCTAGAGGGATGTAAGAGGAATCACCATAACCATCAGCATGGATTCACCACGAGGAAATCATGCTTGACCAATCTGAGAGCCTTCCATGATGGCATGGCAGAATGGGTTGATGAGTGGGGGGCAGTGGATGTTGTGTAGCTTGTCGCTGTCTCCCATAACATCCTCATAGGTGAGCTCAGGAAATGTGAGGTTGGATGAATGGATCCTGAGGCGCATCAAGAACAGGCTGAATGGCAGAGCTCAAAGGGCTGTTATCAGTGGAGAAGAAACCAGTTAGAGGCCTATAGTCCATAGTGTTCCCCAGGGATTAATACTGAGTCCAGCCTTATTAAATCTGTTTATCAACAACCTGGATAAAGGGATAGAATGCACCCTCAGAAAGTTTGCTGGTAATATGGAACTGTGAGGAGTGGCTGATCCACCTGAAGGCTGTGCTGACATTCAATAGGACCTTTATAGGGTGGAGAGTTGAGCAGGGAGAAACTTAATGGGGTTCAAAAACGGCAAGTGTAGGGTCCCACACCTGGGGAGGAATAACCCTAAGTGGCAGCACAGACTGGGGTCTGACCTGCTGGAGAGCAGCTCTGCTGAAAAGGACATGAGGGTTTTGGTGGGTGACAGGTTGCCCATGACCCGGCATTGTTCCCTGGCAGCCAGGAGGGCCAATGGGCTCCTGGGGTGCATCGGGAAAAGTTTGACCAGCAGGTCAAGGGAGGTTCCATTTAAACATGAGGGAGAACTTTGGACTGAGGGTGGCAGAGCGCTGTACGGCTGCCCAGGGAGATGGTGGAGTCTCCCTCTCTGGAGACATTCAAACCCCATCTAGATGCATTCCTGTGTCACCTGCTCCAGGTGACTACGTTGGCCAGAGGCATTGGCCTGGATGATCTCCAGAGATCCCTTCCAACTGTAACACTATTAGCATATTTATTTTCAGATTGCTGTAGGGTAGGATGATACTTGTACTCTACAGATGGAATGTCCCAAAGCTATTCTACACAGAAATATATTCACAGCCACTTTCCAAACATATCCTTCCTCAGTCACTGTTCATCTATAGCCGTTCTATAAACGCCACCTGGTTTAAACCTCAAAGAGCAGTGATGTGTATTGACAAAACACCAGACTCCTCTGTCCCACTCCCTACAGTGCACATATGCTGGGTGAAGTCCCTGGCAATGCCCTTATAAAGGCATAAGACTTCAGGAAGGTGGAAGGCAAGGTCTAATTATGCTTTTGGAGATATTGATGCTAATGATAAGCCAATGTCAGCTGTTCAGGATCATTCTTGTCTTACAGTATAATGGAATTCTGGTATTAGCAGCTACTTACAGTATTCATGTAATGAAATTGGTACAATTGTAGTGGTAAGAAAACGGGATCAGATTAAGATTTCAGGTAAGAAACATTAAAATTCCACCAGCATACAAAATGTGTGAGGATTCTACTGTAGGTCTGTTGGAAACTTTTCTTGTATTTGCCGGCTTTCTGTGTGCGTGTGTGTGTGTATGTTTTGGTTTTATGTCAGTATATTTGTCCCTATGGCTTCTTTGTGAAAGGTAAATAATGCAACATTCTTAAGACATGAATAGACTGTTAAATTTCTTTCACTAAGCATTTTGAAACTTTGAGTCTGGAGTGAAAAATTTGCAAAATATGACACCTGATAATGCCAGCTCTCATATCTACCTTAATGGTGGGCATTGATTAGGAAATGCTGTTACTCTGACAAAGAGAGCTGAAATGCTCTGTGGCTGTTTTAGCCTAAACCCACTCACCTTTCTGGGGTTAATTCAAGGATTTTGGTATAAAACAAAGGTTGAGAAAACTGAATATTGGTAGGCACCAGCCTTCCTGTAAATTGGATATGAATAACTAGAGAACCTGGTTTCTGTTACCAAAACAGCTTGTGTGCTTTGGGGGAAAAAAATCCACTTGCTTGGCAGTCCTATTGATCTAACGGGTAAGTAAATCTCTGTGTTTGGTTTGGTGTTAGGATTGTTTTGAACATTTCATTTTGATTATCCAAGTTTTTTATTAGATGCTCTGAACTCTTGGCCTGAGATGTTTGCAGCGCAAATAAAACTCACTGTAAAGCAAGGTCATGCATAAGTTGCAGTGTTTAAACTGCAAAATACCACTGGTGACAGGAATGCCGTGAGGTTATACTTCTATTGTTTGGCTTTTATACCTCATGCTGTCTTGAGCTGTGATTTGGCGAAACAGTCCTGATAGCCTGGTAGTTTATCTAGTGTCTTGTTTCTAGCAGATACTCCCAGTCAAGGGGAAAGAATACCATTAACCATAATGTCTTTCGAGACGTGTTCCCTCCTACTTAATTGTCAGTGTCTCTCTATCCCAGATGTAGACAAATTTCAGAATTTAGTTTCTAACCTGTGCCTATTTTTTTTTATGGAGGCTAAATATTAAAATGGATATGTGACTGTTTAATCTCATATCTGAAGGTGCTTTTAAGTGAGAATGTTTTTGTGATGAAGTATCTGTTAGTCTAGGTGTTGAATGTTATTTTAGTTATGTATTTTCTGTTTTTTCCCCCTCTATTTAATCCCTAGCCCAATGTTTTTCAGTAGCATTAAGTATTTCCATTGCATTATTTAAACTGTTGTCTTTTTTGTATCTATATTTGCCAAGGTAGTTACCCTATTAAAAGATTTCTCCTTGAACGTCAACTGTGAGTTAAACTCTTTCAATTATAATTAATTACAACTAAAAATAGTTTAACTATATTTATTTTTAACCCTTTTAACTATGATTTCAGCTATCTTTCTAGTACCCTTTTCTCCCCTCTCTCCCCTCTGCTCTCAGCCATCTCCTGACCCTGGCCTCCCAGAAGAGACTTCCAAAGTACAACCAGAATGTTCATGCCACTTTAGAAACTATTAGGAGAAATCTAACTGGTTGAAAACTTCCAGCTACTGTTAATTAGGTTGAGTTTCCACTTCTATGAAATAAAACAAAAGTCTTGGTGTGGCAAAATGAAGTACTGAACTTGGTGTGTAGGTGTGGTGTAGCAGGCCGCTCTGCCCTTACCCTGTAGGATAATGTCAGAGGACATTTGTTCCTCCTGCATTATGAGAACTTCTACCAAAGTACTGAAAAATAAGGGAAAAGAAGCTGTGATGTCTTTTGTATGCCTTTAGAGTGTTGTAGTCATGGATTCTTTTCCTTTTAAATGTATCAGCTAGCCATATTAAACCTGATCTCTCCTGTTTTCCATAAAAGGCTCTTTGGAAGTCCTGTAGGTGTTTTATGAGCTTTCTCAGTCCTCCACTGAAATGCAAATGGATCAGATATTTCTTCTAGGTGTCTCTCAGTGTTTGAGCTAAGTAGGTGTTAATAGAAATAACTCAAAGCATTAAACAGTCCAAATAATAAACCACTTCCCCTCTCTAATACTTAGGTTTTACTTATACACTATTGGGGTGATAATCCCACCTGTTCTCCAGCCATCCATAGTCTTCCAGGAAAAATTCAGTAGATTTTCTCATGTAAATAATAGACAGAAATCCCTCTTCCTTTTCTTCTCTTTTTTTTTTTTTTTTCTTCTTTTCTTACATAGCATTTCTTTTTATGAAGTATCTACTTTGTAGATTGTCCCTAAAGCTGATCTGGAATGGTGATTCCAGATGTAACTATAATAATAACTGTAATTTTTTGTTATAACATGGGTGACTTAACCTTCTATTTCTTTGCCATCAGCAAACTGCCAGTGGATGACTTTTCACACAGCCCTGTGCCTAATAATGGCCAGTACCACTTTCTTGTCACAGAGTGTCTTGAGCCCTCCTTGGTGCATTCTTAATTCTGTTCTGCAAGCCCTGCTTCGCTCCTTGTGAGAGCAAAAGGCATTCTGTGCTAATTTTCCAAGAAGCTGGAGCCAGGGAGTTTTTCATAGAAAACCCTTTTCCCTGCAGTTTGCCTTACCTAGAATAACATCAAACCCAAGATTTTCCTTATTTAGAACGTTTTGCAGAATATCTTTGTCCCATCATCTACTGGGGATTCATAACTGTGGGAATTGAATCTATCTGTCTATCTGGCTGTCACTATAGCCCATCTTTGTCCTTTGAACCACTGTTGCCAGCACAGAATATTCTTTCACTGTTAAGGTTTCCCAAGTGAAGCCCTGTATTGCTCTCTGATATTACAGTTTGTTGAACTTATTGTAAAACAATAACATGGACACCAAGGCAAAGCATAACATTAACTTATTATTGAAAAGCATGCTTTTAATGCAGAAATAATAAAACTAAATTGTGTAGCATAGCGGTTATTTAAAATGAAATAAATTCTCCAGTTTTGTCCTCCCTCTTGTGATTACAAAATCACCCAAAAGGTCAGTTTGTATCATATAGCTGACTATGCCAGAAAGGACTATTTTATTTGGTATCTGAATCTGTTATTCTGAGAAGTTTGTTAAATTGGCTTGTATGTCCATATTTCACAGGATCACTTCAACTGCTCACTCTACTTTAGGGTCTACACTTGGAAATTTTTCTCATTTAGTAGACTCCATATCTTTGTTCAACAGTGACTGTGTTAACTATTTTCCCTCACTCTTCAGAGTTAATGATGTTCCATCACATATTTTCACTGAATATGATATTCATGGCAACCAGAGCACACAGCCTCACTAGTGTGAGTAGCATTTTCTTTACTGGGTTAAACCAGCACAGGCAAAAGCAGTGATAAGTCTCCTTATTTTGTGCAGTTTAGGGAAAGATGTGGAAAAGGTTAGGCTTTATGGCTTTGTCAGTGCAAGTCTTTTGTCTTACGCTTCTTGATAACGTGCCATAGCACATTGTCTGTTGGGGGTATGAATGTGACCTGTGTGATCAACAGCAAGGTGCCAATCCACCTGAAGTTCCCTTGTACTGCCCAGTATTACAAAAGAAAGCCTGCTGGTTTCTTCGTACATCTGTGTGTAAGATGAATTCATAAAACAGTGGCTAAGGATGTCCTTTTCTCTAGGTTGAACTGTCCATCATTTTAAGAGTAAGAGTTCCAATAGGGGCAGCAGCAAATAAGGCATCAGGGAATTTGTGGCACCTTTTTCAGAGCTGCCTATCCTAGACATGACTCCCATGTCAGTAATTTCTATAGAAATTTTCCAAGTGCTTTGAAATCCTTCACATTATTGTGAGAGCTGAGGTTTGAACGAATGGTGTTGATGAGGCATGTTGGTGTTTCTGCGCATTTCCTGCATGCTTTGATTGGATCTCTAGGGGAAGTGTCTGGAGAGGAAAATGTTTTTATTTTTCTCTCCTCCTCAAAGCTGAGAACCGGTAGTGGATTTACTGGTAGCTTAGTTAATTTTTCTTATGTGCAGAAGCATCAGGTTGCAAATGTTCCCATTGGGAACTCCCTTCTCCTGGACTGATGCCCGCTTTTGAATCCTGTTTCAGCAAATTAATTCTACTTGGCCAGTCAACCTCAATATAAGTGCCCTCAATTTTGTAAAATAAAGCCTACATTTTTTGCTTCAGGGAACTAACAGATTCCACAGGGGTCAGGGCTTTTTCTTTTAACTACTACTACTACAAAAAAATATAATTATCTAAGCAACATAAGGAAGGCTTTCAGAGAAACGGGATAAGATTAATTTTTTTCTTGATTTTCACAGCTAAAGTCTGTTTACTGTAGTTCACAGATCTGTGATATTCCAGAATGCTGGGAAAAAAATGCCATGCAGAACTATATTTTGAGACACTTGTGTGCATAAGTGTTTGAGTGTCCTTTCCAGTTAACTTCCCAGTAGTTGTGAAGCTCTGGTTCCTCACTGCTCCACTGGACTGGTCATTCACATTTTGTCATACAGAAGCCACACTGATTTACTTTATTTAATCTCCTCCAGCACCTAGATTTTCTCAGAAATAGACTAAGATTCTGAGATACTAGAATATATCCAGTTACTCACCAAAGCCGCATGTGGGAAAGTTCAAGCTGGTTTTAGACATTAACACAAGCAGGTAATAAAATCTGTGCAGGTAAAAAACCTCCCACAAACCCTGTCATCTTGTCCATCTTTTCCCAAATGACATGTCGTCTCTAAATTGATTTATTCTAATTTATTTTTTCCACAGTCTTTATTAGTAAAACAGAACAAAAATCTAAGTGGTGCTGTTAAAGAATGGAGTTACTGCTCTATAGCTCTTTGTATACAGCACAATTCACAAAGGAATTTCAGAAGCAAAGCAAGTCTTCTCAAAATAAACAGTAGTGTGGGCATGACAAGATGCAGAGATTTGGTCTTATTTTCTCGGCGAGGGCAACTAACTGTGAATTCTGAATTCCTGACTCTTGAAAAAAAGATAGGAGTCCTTCTGGACCAAATGCTCTGGCTTCATCACAAATTGAGGTCTTAGGGCATGAATTAGTGAGTGAAGTTGGTCTTGGGCTACAGAAACGCCTGAGTATCTAATCATATTTTTTCTGAAGTTTAAAATATGCAACTAGAACACTGGTCTAAGCAATCAAGATACATGCTTTTGAAAACTGTATCTAGTGAAGGAAAGCACCAAACCTGAACTAATTTTCAGGGTCTCATTTTTACCTTGATTCCACTGTTGCGATTCAGGTCACAGTGGGACACAAGCTCTCCATTACACAGCTATGGCAGTAGGTGATTTATGCAATGCCTGTGTCTATCAGTCATGGGTGAATGAGTAATTGCCCAAAAATGTTCTCTGGGGAGAACTTCGTTATACGAGCATTGTACTACTGGGTACTGGCAGCATAGTGTTTGTGAAAACAAAGCATAGAGAGGCAGATACGAGTTTCTGCTCAGATCGGTATTTTCACTGATAGTTGGATGTGAAACATATCTTTTGAAAACAAGATGTAGGGTTTTAATTGATCTTTTGGCTTGGCATTTTAATGGAGAGACTAGTGTGTAACAGAGATCCAGTTTTGTTGAAGAGTTTTGCACGAACTTACAGAACTGTGGTGTCTACCTTGGCATGTAAATGTCTTTAGAGAGAATTTGTCACATGGCTGGCCTTCTCTGAAGAGTCTTCTAATCTCTTCCTGTACTTTTTATTTGCCTTTGTATGAAAGTAGAGACTCCTGTATGTAATTTCCTGTATATAATTAACATATGAAGAGGTGACAGTGCTCATTTTAGATTCATAAAAGAAAGAGTATCTTCTGATGCTTCAAACAACAGAAAGATATGATGAATTAAAATATGCAAAGAAATCTTTCCTGAGTTCCAACTTGTAACATCAAATCAATAACCTATCTGAAAATGTTAAATCTATTCCAAGGTTTCAAATGAGTGAATCATGGCAGTTTTGTGTAGGAAGACACTTCAGGAAGGAACCATTAAGTCCCTAGCTATGATAGAGAAAGGCAGAAAAAGCAGATCAAATCCTGTCTGGAAACTAATTGAATTTTGTTGTCTGATTCATCTGAAAGTCTTCCCCAAAAGCTCTTTTAAAGAGGAATGTTTAGATTTAGTCATTCACTAGTGGTTCTTACCAGCTAGTTCTTTTGATACATCATGGTGTAAATACCACAAAGGTTGTCTTTCTGTTTAAATATCTTTGCTCCACCACTGATGTCTATCTGAGTGTTTGCAGAGAGCAATACTCTCTCCTTTCAGACTCAGCAAAACAAAACTCCTTCGATTTCCCACGTGTCCTTTTGGATGCTCCTGCTAGTAATTCACTGAAGCTCTCCTGGCTTCGGTTCATCCAATCAGATGTGGGAGATGGGAATGGCACACAGTATTTCAGGTGAATTTTCTGTTGTGTCTTGACATGAAACATATCTAGCTGTGTTTCAAAGGCTCTCATATGAAATTGTCTGAGATACTCCCTTGTATCAAGGAGGTATGTTTTTCTTTCTCCAGTTGTTGCTACTGTCCGGGTAATAATAAAAAAGTCCCTAATAAAGCATAAGGTCTTATAAAGGCTCTTTCTGTACTAAAAGATGCTTAAAATGTGGTGACACCAAAATTCAAGATGAATGTTAAACTCAGCTCACAGCTCACTTTAACAAGGAGATTTAGAAGCTGAATTTGTTAGGATCCCAGCAATTTCCACTTTATCACATTTAGAACAATTTAAATCAATTTAACTGCATAGAGGCATGGCACAGGACAGAACAGAGCTACCATTTGCAAAGAACAAGAAAAAGAGAAAACAAAACTAACCAACAGTCAGCTATCAATAAAACTGGATACATGAGATGCTTGAATCTGCTTCCTGTAATAATGCATATGAAACTCAAAGCTTCTCTTTTTCCTCTAATAATCCATATAAATAAGTGTATACCAAGCTGTGCATTTTTTCAGTCTTCACAGCACAGGTAGATTTTGCAGAGAAGTATTTCTCTCAAGGGCATTCCAGGCAACATGGAAAAAAGCACAGAGAGAGGTCAGTGGGTAAATTGCCACAAAATTAGAAAGTGGCACTTATATAAGCTTATTATGAAACCCCCCCACCCACTGGGATTCCTGCAGTATTTTTTTAAACTTCAGAATCTGAAACATTTTGTGCGCATTTAAGTAAAATATGATCCAGTGATAAAATACAATAGTGAATTGCTGTGTTTTTCAGCCTTCTTTTCATGTTTTCGTTACCTTTGCACATAACTGGCTACTGAGATTTAGAACCACACATTACCACCCACCTTCTAGGCTGGTATTGACTAAAATTTAAGAAAAGGATTATTGAATGAGCAACCAAATTATTTTCTTTACTGGCTTTTTCCCAATGCCTGCAAAGCATTCCAATCAATTTTTAGGCACAGAGTCCATGTTCTGATATGGATGTGACAATCTCTTTTTCCTGAGGATGGCATGAATGCATATTACTGGCTGAAAAGAACATTTTTCATGGTCATTCAGAATGCCACTGAGTATCAGAAATCTAATCTTTCAGGCATCTGAGTAAAGTTCAATGTCTTTGTATGTATCAAGCTTCAGTGAAAAAAAAAAGATATTTTGTCTCAGTTTTCTGGCTTACTCCTGAAATACTAGTGACCTCAGTTCTGAATCTCACCATCCCACTGACATCAAGAATCTCAGTAAATTCAATAAGAAATGGGACATTATGCATTTTTGTCTCTGTTTATGCTGGAATGTCTTCATTGTTGCCAACGCTCACAGCTGGATTGTGGACTTGATATTTCACTTCTTTCAATTGCCAGCTGCAAAAGAAACTGGGTAATAATCCGTTCAGAGATTTATCAGTCATTCCAAAGAGTTTTTGTTTTTTTTTTGTCATTTCATGCACTAAATGTACTAGATCAGCTCCCTGGTAGTAAAGCATGCTGGGGATGAAACTGGTCCTAAAGCAAGCAGCCTCCCCTTTCTCTTTATTGTGATGGGCCCGCAACTGGAATGCTGTCACATGGGGATGAAAGTCCTCATTGCCAACCTAATTGCCAACAAGGTGCAGAGGTGAGGTTCAAGGTCCATTTCTCTTTCCATCCATCTTTGATTAATTGCCAAATTCAGTACCTGAGGTAATACACATTTTCGTCCACACATCCAAAACACCACTTCTGCCATAACTCAAGAGCACTATAAATAAAGAAACCCTGTACCAGAATGAGTGTGTGTTGGATGCAAATCATTGTGAGGATATGGCTGTTCAGCACTGTTCCACAGTTGGTGTTTTCAGTTTGGGCTGAGCTCTACCACTCCCAGAAATGCTGGTTTTGAAACATTACTCAGAAACTTCTGGGTAGGAGCAAGATATAGCTTCCTTGTAAAGCTTTCTCTTTAAATTGCCCAGACTCCATGGGCAGCAGGGCAGGGAGGGGATTCTGCCCCTCTACTCTGCTCTAGTGTGACCCACCTGGAACACTGCACCCAGCTCTGGGGGCTCAGCACAGGAAGGACAGGCACCTGTTGGAGCAGGTCCACAGGAATGTCGCAAGGGTGATCAGGGGCTAGAGCACATATCCTATGAGGAAAGGCTGAGAGAGTCGGTGTTGTTCAGCCTGGAGAAGAGAAGGCTCCCAGGAGAATTTATTGCAGACTTTCAGTACTTAAAGGGAGTTTATGAGAAAGATGGGGACAGACTTTTTAGCAAGGCCAGTAGCAATAGGACAAAGGACAACGATTTTAAACTAAAAGAGGGTAGATTGAGACTAGCAATAGGGAAGAATATTTTTTATAATGAGGTAATGAAACACTGGGACAGGTTGCCCAGAGAAGCTGTGAATGTCACATCCCTGGAAGTGTTCAAGGCCAAGTTGCATGGGGCTCTGATCAAATTAAGGATGTCCCAGCTGATTGCAGGGGGATTGGACTAGATGACCTTTAAAGGTCCCTTTCCAACCCGAACCATTCTAAGATTCTATGAATACCTTGAAGACTTCACGAACTTTTGGCTGCATGTCAGTCTCTACATAAAGCAGTATGACTTTCCAGGTAGAGTCATAGGAGTCAGCTGTTTCCTGCAATAAATACTGTTTTTGTTTAAGGAACTGTACTTCTGGCTAGCTCCTGTGAAAAATCTCTTGTCTGTGTTGGATGCATGGCCACAAGGGATCTTCTGGAATTGACTCAGTAAGTGCTTTTAGTGCATTTTCTTTGATATGAGCTCTGAGGAACTCTGATGGTTTTGAGAGGTCCCTTCCAACCTCAGCAATTCTGTGGCTGAGTGAAATATTTTTTGGCAAGTTGTAGCTACATCAAGAGGAGTCAGTCATTGCCCTCTGTCTTCTCAGTTTCTACAGTTCTCCTGGACAACTTTATCTGTTAACATAAGTCAGGTTCTTTCCATTTGAGAACAAACAGGCTATCTAGAGGCCTAAGTAAAGTAGTTGTTGGATATAGTGTTTTAGAAACTAAGTCTGAACAGTTTCTAGTCTTAGAACTGATGGAAAAGCTCATGACAGGAATAAAATCATCATTTTTCTTTTCCACTGTGACTTACCTCAGAGAGTTTGGAAAAAGAGCAGGAGCATTCTCTGTAAAAGCTAAATAAATTAATAAGGAAATCTTTGCTTCAAAGCATTCCCCTTTGTGCAGACTTTAGGCAGTTCTTTAAGGCAGATGGATGGCACCCACATTTAGTTTTCTTTGTTTGTTTTCTCCCCAGTTGAACAATCCTAACACATTTGCTGATATAGATGCCCCTAGGATCTCTGTCTCCGGCCTGACTTTGGTAATAATATTGGCTTTAGAAAAGGAAGATACTTACTTCTCCCTTCCTGGGTGATTCTTGGGTGGGCGATTTTGTTTTGTTTTCTTGGGGGTTTTGGTTTTTTTGTTTTAATTTAGTTGGGGGAGGGGGTATTTTTTTTTTAAACACTTTTTTGGTTGGTGGTGGTAGTGGTGTTTCTTTAGTTTTGTTTATTGTTGCCAGGGGTATGTACAGAATAAAGTCCACAGAGAAGGCAGGGTGGCTTCAGTGTTTTGGATTTGTGACAAACACAAATGCATAGTGATAGGCTATGCCTGAGAACAAGTTCTGTCAGCTGTAAAGACGAGCTCATGGAATGGTCAGTGAGAAGTTAAAACTGTGCAACCGGAAACTAATGGTGTCATGCTAAATCCTTGATTTCCTTGGGGATTCCGGTCTTCTATGCATCCATGCTCAACGCATCAGTTCAGTGAGTATGTTGTTCAAAGTCTGGTAATATTGTTTCTGCTTGACTCTTGCCGTTTCTCCCAGAATTACATGGAAAGATTGAGTCATTGGCCGAGACAGCTTTTATACCTGACTAATTCACTTGTCACCAGAATTTTGTATTCTGCTGCTGAAAAGAAAGTGCAAACTTTTGGCAAATACAACCAAGGAATTTGCTCACAACTCTCCTTGTCAGTGAACCATCTCCTATCCAGAACTGCAATGAAAATACAACTTGAGCTGATACAGAACTAATTTGCAATTCATTTAAAATGTCTTTTGTAATTTTTTAGCATGTTCTCAGCTTTCATGAAGCTGGGGATAACAAAAATAGGGACATACTGTGTTTTCCACACATAGAGTCTTGTTGAAGGCTCTGAATGCGTTCACCTAAGTGACAGAGCATAACTCCTGGTTCCGTTAGGAAAATGGTTGCCACAGTGATAAGATAGCCCAATTTCACCATCAATGGTAAGTATGAAAATAACCTTAACACTGAATGCACTCTTATTTTTGCCTTCTGACTTTCACAGGATTAGTGAATTAGTGTGCTGGGGTGAGGTACCAGGACTGAGCTTGGTGAAGTACTATAGGTCTTGCAGAAGTAGAGTTGTTCAAAATATGTTATCAGCCTCAGATCTCCAGAGGTTTTGAATAGTCTGAATGAGCTTCAACTGCACATCTGCACATGCTGTACTGCCTTTCTTGCCTATCCTGTAGTAGGGGAACAGCAGTGATCTCTCACAATCTCTCCAGACTTCTTCTCCTTCCTGGGTCCTTTATTTTGCAATGTAGATGTAATCCAGACCCCAGCTAATACACATGCAAATATACAAGAATTTGTGGTATTAAAAAACTCTTGTTAAACAAAACAAATTGTTCTTGGTTCATTTAAAAATAACCATGGTGCTTGATTTACATCTACTTTGGAACATTCTCCAAATAGCTGTTCCAAATCTATAATTTCAGCTACTGCATCTGGCACAGTCAGATTTAATTGGGTTAAAAAATGTAATCTAAGAAGTATGAATTCTGAATCTTTGCACATTCCTGGGATTCCAAAAACATGCATAATTTTATAACTTATCCTTTTCAAGATCAAGCCCTTAGTACCTTCCTTGCCTACTGACTTTGAAGCGTTGAGTGCCCTTACCACATTAGCTGAACAGAGAACTGATGGAATTCAGAGGAACCCTGCAGAACCATTACAAGTTAATTCATTCATTTACTTTGCCTCTGGAGATAATAATTTTTTATTTCAGTTAGAGTTCTTTATCTTTCAGCCACCATTTCAAAATCACAGAATTACATGGAATGGCCACCTCTTAGTTCTGTTGTCTTTAAGTCTATGTATAAAAGGGGCATGTAGTTACAAGTATTCTAAAACAGATATTTTAGTGCAAAACCAGGATGTAAGTTGCCCCTGACCTGGCTGTACACATGAAGAAGAAAGCTTAAAGAGTTTATTGTGCCCTACAAAGCTCCATGAACACTGTGATCCACAGTGCCCATTCAGGTTTGCCAACTTTCAAGGTACTCAGTACTAATGTGACTGGAGAAGGGATGTTAAAGGATGTGTGAAGTTTGAGAATTTCAGTCAAATACCAAAACTAGTAGTTTTGTTGCATTTTTAAATTCTTCCTCTAATTCAAGGTTTAAACATGCTGCATGTCTGTCTTTATTTATAGACCATTTATTAATGGTATATATGTACAATGAACGCTTTGGGAAGTTGATGAAATGTATCAAAGAGAACTGAAGTCATGGCTTTTGCTGCACTATTGATGCTGGGAAATAAATACAGATTCTGGAAAATAAAGCAGTTTCAGTGAAAATGGTGTGGTGAAATACCGGAGCAGGCTTTCTAGAGAGAGAGTCAATATTCTGAGTCTGTGAGTGTTCAGAGGCATTGGACAATGCCTTGAATTGCAAGCTTTAACTTTTATCAGCCAGGTCAGGCAGTTGGACTGCAGATGGTTACTGTAGGTCCCTTCCAACTGAAAGAGTCTCTTAGTTTTTTGCCACAATTTTCAACTTGATTTATCACTTTTGTCTACACCTTTCACACTTCTGTCTGACTCTTTCTTATCTGCTTGTTTGAATTTTTGTAGCTATATTTGTTCCTGCTATGTGAAGTCATTGCCCGACTCCTCAGCTTTTGCTGTCTGCAATGTCATTGATGCCATCACCCTTATGCAGATCATTCGTAAAGCTGCTCCCAAGTCCAGGTCTTACCTGAAGTGAATTATCAAGCTGATAAAGAGCTAAACACCCCAAAAGTGACATAGCAGGAACTCTTGTAGAACAAATGAACAGCTTCTTTTCTCAGATGAACAGTGGCTTGTCTTGCTTTAATGTGGTGCCTGACAGCATTGTGTCTCTTCTTGAAAAATCATTCTCTTAATAATAATTCTTAATAAGGCTGACATGGAAAGAATTCAGTTCACTATTATTTCTTTAATAGTCCAAGAGAAGTGCCTTTCCCTGGTACTGTTGGAAGAATCTGAATTAAAGTGAATGAGATAGAAAATTTTCTTCTCATCAGTCCTTCCTTACACATTATTATGAAATAGCAGAGATTCTTGCTTAACTCAGTAAGATTTAGACTATTTTTTTAAATGAAATTCAGATGGATCTGATTTTGATGCAGTTTTAGTGGAAGCATATTAGAAAAAGAGCCAGAGTTGAGAGTTAAATCAACTGAAAAGTGATGGGAAAACTAAATTTTCTTAATAATATAAAATTATTTAAATCTTAGTATTTTGAAAGGAAACAGAAAAGTGATGTTAAACATTGAAATTGGCCTGTGAAAATGCAGCAGCTTCTACCTTCATCTACTGCACCTTCATCCTTCATCTTTTAGGCCTTTCCATTTCTTTTTCAGCTAAGACAGCTGAGTGGCCCTTACTGTCCGTCCCGAATGTGGCTTGATTACAGCCTTAAAACATCCCAAAAGGCCTTGCTTTTCACAAATTCAAAAGAAAAAAAAATTAGCTTTTGTATATGAATTCAATATTTTGTATGAAAATGTAGGCACTTTCTCTATTTTGACCACAATATAAATCAGCACAGAAAACAATGTAGGTTTTGGCATTGGTGTCATGTTAGTTTTGAACGAAGTATACATACCAGGTTTGGGAATTACAAAAGCTGCTTGTGTGGTATGCTACAATTTTTCCAGTGTATCTACAAGCACTTGATCTTTTCATGTCTTAAATTCTCTTTTGTCCTCCTTGGCGTAGCCTACTGGGATTTCCCACTAAGAAAAAGGAATCTTCCCTTGAGATTCGTCTGCCTAGGAGTGTACCACAAAATGATAAAAGTGCAGGGCTATAGGGAAAAATGAGACATCATTTTATTTGAAAGAAGGTAGATTTAGATTAGATATTAGGAAGAAGTTCTTTACGCAGACGATGGTGAGGCCTTGGCACAGGTTGCCCAGAAAAGGTGTGGATGCCCCATCCTTGGCACTGTCCAAGGCTAGGTTGGATGGGCTTGGAGCAACCTGGTCTGGTGGAAGGTGTCCCGCCCATGGCAGGGTGCTGGAACACGGGGAACTCTAAGGTCCCTTCTAACCCAAGCCTATTTGTGATTCTATGATATTATGAATTTCTTTGCAGTCTTCTGTATATCAGAGGGCTACAATCATGTCCTTTCTGGTCTTCTTTCCTCTAAAGAAAGTTAAGTCCTGAAGCTTCTTTGTAACTCTTTTTTAATACTCTTTATTCTATTCCCTTAGGTAATCCATATCTTTCAGAAGTGTTTTTGTTTTATGTTTGGTTTTTTTTTTTTTTAATTGAATGCAGAATACCATCTCAGGCTTCTCAATCCCCTTAAAGAAGGTGGATTAGCCTCATTCAGCTCTGTGTTACTTTGAATGTACTGCTTCTTGTACTTAGTTTATCTCATGTTCTCTTGGATGTGTCTCAACCTAGTCGAATACTGAGTAAATTCTAAAATTTTGTCTTGTCTTACTGGTGAGTTAAATTTAAAAGCTTCTCTTGCATAGAAATACCTCTTATAGATCAAATTAATCACACAAATTATATAGTCTAATTAGATAATTTCTAATACAGTTAGGAATGATATAGAAAAGCAAGTGAAAAATTTCTCTCTTCATTTTTTAACACTTTTCACATAGATTCTAGTATTTACTTCAATAGGACCTTTTTCCTTTGGATTAAATTCAAATATCTTTGGAAGACTGCCATGACATTTTTAACAGTCTTTACAGGTGTCAAATGGAGTTCATAGTTGATAAGAACCTGAATAATTTGTTAAGGATTTTTGGCACAAGCCTCTTAGAACACAGAAAAAATTCACGTAATCCTGTATGTTACCTCCAGCAATATCCATGAGCAGTATCTTGAGGAGAATCAACAAGAAAATCATGAATAGAAACTTATGGCAAAACTTGCCCAAAGGGCAACTTCCTAATTGTATTTCTTGGTGATTGCTTATTCGCTGAGGAATTAGGACCTAAAATTTAGTTGTGTTTTGTGCAAGAGAAGGTATTTGTACAATTCACATAATGCTTAACCTTTCTATAAGTCCTATAATGGGTTTCTCCTTCAGTTTCTCCTTTAACAGGTTAGTAATACTTCAGGGATTATTATTGAAAAAAAATGATTATTTTTATGTATTTCTTACCTTCAACAGCTTTAAATGACTTACCTTTCAATTTTGTCAGGTGTGCCCTTAATCTTGTATTACAGGAGTGAGTAAACAAAAAGATCAACCTTCCCTGACCTGCTCAGATGACTTAAAATTTGCACAAGAATCATATCCAGATATGACCTGTTACCATTGTGTTGCCCCTTTCTATTTCTGCGATTTCTGCTTACATTTGGAGGTATGTCGAGTTTCTTGAGAGTAATTTGATGTCAGTGATGTTACAGACATGGTACTGTGTGGTTGCAGATCACAAAGTGAGGGGCAGGATATTGTTCTAGTCCAAACTGGCGGGAACCCCTGATACTTACAGCTGCTTTAACTCCTTGTGAGCATATTTGTGATGAATTCTCAGTCTGAAGAGGAAAAGTGGAACATCCCACAAGCCCCAGTAATACAGCTCACAATTGTTGCACCATCCCACAACTTCTGCTGAAAACTAACCCAAAGAATCACGTAACAGGGTCACTACAGTCTGAAAATTTTGATTCAGAAATTTTATGTTTAAAGTTTTGTTTTGCTCCTGTTTTTCCTGTCTACACCCTGTGATATTACCTCTCTCCTTTACAGGATGTAAAGCTAAAACCCAGATGCTTAGAGTCCAAAGATACCAAAAACTTGGTTTGGCTCAGGGTGGCAGTGACCACATAAAAGCTGTAAGTTTTTCCTTGTTTCATGTGGCTTTTTAGTACGTTGAACAACAAAAATAGTAGAGTGAGGCTGCATAGTGCATCTGAACTTACCATAGTTCCTTAAAAAAAAAAAAAAAAGGATGGATGATAAAGAGAGAAAGACTGAGTATAAAGAAGTGTTCAGCTGAGCATATTTTTGTAAGCATAAACAGGGGTAAACAGAACTCCAAAAGCGTCACTAAAATAGGCAATTATCATTGCTAGTCTTACGGGTATAGTTTCAGGAAGAGCTTCGGTCTAAATAATTGGCTGAGATGAAACTTTATTGATAGGTGATGCTAATTGGCAAGTGTTTTAAATTTAGTTTAGGTCACTGCTCTTTGAATGTGTTAATTCCTAGCCAGTAAATCTGTGAATCAAAAACTGGTAATGGGGCTAGTAGATGCATGAGAATCAGTGGTCTGAGCAGGATTACTCAGTCAGACTAACGTCATCTAAGTCTTCTGCACTCTCTTCAGCAGTGGCCAAAGGCAGATGTGTAGGACAAGGTATATGTAGGGTGATATGCCAGTCTGTCACAACATGTGCCTTCTTGAAGTTGTGTGGTATATATGTAACCTTCATGGATTCCTCTGCCTTGAACTTTTGCAGTCTCCCTTTGGGCTCAGGTAAACTTAAAGCATCCAACATGCTGTGCTAGAAATTCTGTAACCTGCTATGTTCTTCTTTTTGACTGGTCTATTTGCTCTTGAATAATTTTGAAGAGTAAGGTGGTTTATGTTTTGATATAGAGGGTGCAGTTTTTCACCTCCTTTGGAGGCTTTTTAAAGTGACCAGTGAGACTTTTTCCGAAGTTATAATATACGCATAATGGACAGTTTAAAATATGGAAAAGTGTTTCCATGTGACACAACTAACTTTAGACAGAATTAGGCTTGTAGTCTAACTAGTTTACCAAGCTTCCCCTACTATCAGAACAACAGAAGCTTCTGGAGGGTGATCCATTACGTTTATTTCAGGCATCCACTTTAGACTGGATTGAGTTGCTTTTTGGAGGGCTTTGCTTCTCCTTGGAGGAGGAGTATGGATGGCCGCCTTAGATAATCTGCTCCACTTTTAAAACTAAAAATAGGTGCCATGAATCCCAGTCTAAGAACTCATAAATAATATCTACTTTGAACTTTTGGAATTTGGAAAGACATTGTCAACTGAAAGCAAAGGACTAATAAGCTGATGGAGTAACAATGCACAAGGATATTAGCATCGTCTTCCGAGGTGCTCCCAAGGGCTGCACGAATGAGGCAGCCTGGTAGCAGAAGCGTAGGCCTAGAACACAGAAAAAGTCTTGTTGGATGGATCCTGATGGATTCAGGTCTGACTCAAATACTCCTCCAGAGAATTGTTCTTATCAGATATGCTGCTGAGACGAGAAACATTACAGTAGCCACTAAAGTGGGCAGATGGCAGATAAAACTTTATGTTCCTACCATGCAGAATGTGTCTGTTATCCACAGCATGAAGCAATGAAAAGCATTGTTTGCTATGGCATTCCCTGTGTAGGCTGTATGACTTGGGCAAATCCTGAGCAATTGCTTGGTTTGATGATTTCCACTGAGGCAGATTTAGGGAGGATGCTCCCTAAATGCCTGTTTTCCTCTCACACAAATCATTTATTTGCTAGTGAATAGGCTAAATCATCGTGTTGGTGCACTTAATTATGTTGTATTGACACAAAACTGTCAGCACAAGTTTTCCAGAGGGACTGAACAGGGATTGCACTCTTCCATCAGTAGTGACCCACACGTGCTCACTTTTCACACACAGAGCTGTGGTGCAGCTGCATTGCTCTGGATTCCCTGTTTGGGCTGGTTGTTTACACATGTTTTGAGAGGTTCCCATGCTGTTGTTTATGAATGAACCACCGATGGCCTACTTGCTTGTGGTGCGTGTAGAAAATCTTTGGCTCTCCTTTTTTCCAGCTGATTTTATAGGTATTTGGCTGCTTACAGAAAAAGCCTGGGGCCCTGTGGAAGCACTGCTGCTCTGGACTCACTAACAACAGCAGCTAGGAAGGTGATGGCACCTTGTGACAAGTCCTTGACAATCACTAAAGTATGTAGTCCCTGTTACTAATCCCTGCTCACTAGTCATTAATACCTTTTCAGGAAGGAGCTTTCTTGATGTGTTTCCAGCCTACATCCTCCAAATCAGTCAGATTTATCTCTCGTTTCTTGCTAACCTTCATAATGTCATATCTTTTTCTACTTGGTATTTTCATCTGAGTACAGCTGACACATAATATCCTTGAAATGAGTAGAATCTTGGTCAGTCAGGAGTAAGTGGCTTCACTTCCACCAACTCAGATGAGCTTGGTTGAGCGAAGAGGTTGGTTAAATATTACTTTAGCACTGAGTATAAATAATTTATCCATCCATATGTGGGCAGAGAACATCCAGTTTGAAATTCTCATGCAAAACTTTTTGGTTTTTTTTTTAAACACCATGCTTTTGAATAGTCCAGACATGATCAATGTTCAAAAGTGATGAATCATATTGCAAAATGTGAGCCATAAAAGACCTCATTTCCCAAAGAGCAACGGAAAACCAGTCAGAAAAAAATATTTTAAAATTAGTATTTTCAAAGAACTGGCTAGTATTTGCATCTGAAGATTTTAGCCTAAATGTTATGACATGTTTTCTTGTCTGTGTCTGTGCATGTGTTTTATCTTCTTCCAACCAACTATTTTGATGCTATTAGGAATCTGAAGGAAACGAAGCTATTCAGTCATTAAACCACACGTCCTCTCTACAGAAACATGAAGTCTTATGACTTAAAGGCTGAAAATTTACCTAGCCACGTTAATATCTAAATCAGTGTTGGACATCTCTTCCTTTTCCCAACCAGCTCTTCCTCAAACCCACAGAAAGTTTTCTATTCACTTAGGTAGGCACTGGATTGAGCCATTTCATCATTCCTGTTGTATGATAGTGCTGTTGGCCAGGGTTGATCACTGTTGATGTTGGATCTGAATCAATTCCCTAATTTCTAGTGGTTTAAAACCAGGTGGTAAATTTTTTATATAGCAGGAATGTGACCCTGTGTGTAGGAACTTGGGATGAGTTTTTAGAAACTTTTATTACAAGGAGAGCTCTCTGAAACATTCCTTATGGCCCTCCAAATCTCTTTCTTTTTGTTGTATTAAGGCAGGGTGCAGAAATGAGGTTTACAGAGGGTCATCAGTAGTTGATTTTATGTGGGATGAATGTACTTCTAGTGGCTGTAGCTACTAGATGGGTCAAGCGAAGATATTATGGTCCCAAGCAAAGGTATTATGATTGTCCCATGCATGCAGTTGGAACCATAAATTAGTTTTATGTGCCAGCATGACTCGTTTCTAGACAACAATATAATTGAGCTGATGACACATGTATTTCCAAATTCCACTCTTTGGCCTTTACCTCTTTCTTAAAATAATGGCAAGTCAGACATTCTGAATAGGTCAGAAATCTTCATAACAGAACTCAGAAAATCTAGGCTTTATTTCAAAGTTAATATCCTGGCGAGACTTAAGGGAAGGCTTGACAGGGTTTGTGCATGCAGCTCAGCCAACTCATGCTTCCAGATGGAAATTTTGTGAGATGTTTTTTGGTTTTGTTTGATGACCTCAGACAGGTCAGAAGTAGATAGTTTATCCATGTTTCACACTGTGTTCTGGTTTTGCTCAAGCATGAGGCTTTCAAAGGCAACAGATCTATGTAAAAAGAAAACAGAGGTACAGATAACTACAAAGTGGGCCACCTTTTCTGGCAAAATTCATATATAAAGCTTGAAGAAATCAGCCCAAAATGTGGTGATGACTGAACAGCCACAGCTCCATTTATTGCTCATCTTTCTACTGTACTTGTGACTACTGCAGCTGGGCATTATTAAGTACAAACCAACTGAATGCATCTGTGTCAGTATAATACTGGGAATTTAATCCCTTGATCTGAGATATTTGTAACATTGTGGAGACCATTTCCCCAGGAAAGTCACAGGATTTCAAACACAAATCTCAATATGTATTCCATGTCCTGCAGTGGATCATCTAGCTGTCATGTGTTTTCAACTAAGGAAATTAGGCCTTGGTAAGAAAAGGTTCCAGCTGCCATCATCCAGACTCTTACCCTTTAGACCTTTTCTTCTGCTTCCAGTTCCTCCTATATTAGAATGCTTTTTCAGTGGCATCATAATAGCACTTTTTGTAATTGATAAACAGTATCTCACTATTCATCTGAGACTTTGAGAGAAGGATGGCATTTGACAAATTCTGAAGTGACTAGCAGCTCTGGATCATGCATGTGTCCCATAGAGGACAATGACATTATCAGCAGCTGTGGAAATAGAAGGAGACTTACTGTGGAAAACCTCTTGCTTTAGCCCAGGTGAAATGGTGAAGCTTAGGGTGAAGCCCCAGACTGATGAATATCATTGCAATGTATTGTAGAATACTACAATGGTTTGGAAGATATCATCTTGTTCCAGTCCCCCTGCCATGGGCAGGGACAGCTTCCACCAGACCAGGCTGGTCAGAGCCCCATCCAACCATGCCTTGAACACTTATAAGAATGGAGCATCCACAGCTTCTCTGGGCAACCTGTCTCAGTGCCTCACCACCCTCACAGGGAAGAGCTTCTTCCCAGTATCTGATTTAAACCTGCCCTCTTTCACTTCAAAGCCATTACCTCGTGATTATCATTAGTAGGCCAAGGGGTAAGAAGTCCATCTCCAGCTCTCTTGCAGCCCCCTTCAGGCAGTGGAAGGCTTTTCTAAGGTTCCCATGAAGCCTTCTCTTCTCCCTGCTAAACAACCCCAACTCTGTCATATATTTTGTTTTGATGGGAAAATTCTGTAAATTCTCCTTAGAAAAGAGTAAGAGAATTATTAATATACACTGAATTCTTTGACCACAAAAAAATCCAGCACACAAAATGTTTAAATGAAACAATAAAGTCCCATAAATCCACATGAAAGGGCAATGATGGCATATTTGGACCAGTATAAAAAACTAGATCATGTGTAAAGAACCAATGCTCAAATTGAAGAGGCAGTAGCTAAGATATGAGAATGTTTCCATTTTCCTAAGGCTTTTTCCACTGACAATCCTGCAGTGCAACCCCACTCGTTGTTGCAAGAGGCTCCTGTCTTTTTCACAGATAAAGTGTCTCGTCCCCTGTGAGCAAGCTCTGCCTTCCTATCACACACTTTCTACAGTTTCTACTTTTTTTTTTTTCCTGTCAGCAATTCTTTTTCCTTCTGGAAAGGCTGGGATAATCATGATCAGGGCTTGCCTGTTAACCTCTAACCTTATTTCCTCTCACCTTCACACAACAGTAAACTTCAAGGTTAATAGAAGTTCTTTGTGCCATCTCTCTGTCTGAACAAACAGTGAGACCTTTCTGGCAATGTCCCACCTCTTCTCTCTTTCTCCAAAGGAGTCTCCCTCCATGTTTGCTCTTCTATTTCCCTTTCCTACAAACTCTGTGATTAGCTCTGTTGTGCCTTTTTCAGTCCGGGGGTTGCTCAGTGTCAGGTCCTGTATTTCCCCTTGGTTTGGTTCTTGGACTGGCTGCATGGCCAGTTTAGTTTATTGGCTATATGATTTCCAGTGTCTGAGAGCAAAAGACACTGAATATGGGAAGCTACAGTGTAATAGAATGGGGGGGGGGGAACTCTGACAACAGCTTGTTATTAGCAGCAGAGGGTAGTCCCCAGAAGATACCTTTTACAATGTGTCTTCAAAATGAGCCAGTTTCAATCATCTGCTTGAAAAGTGACTGAACCAGGTATTAAAGGAGTCTTATATTGAGAGAGAGAAGAAGGACCTAAAGCAACAGATTTGCCTGACGTATGCATCAGACTAATTCAGATTATCTTCAGACACGGAAAGAGGTCCTTTTCTTATTTGTAATCTTTCCTCAGGTAACACTTTTACTGAAGACAATGATACATACCTTGAATGACTAAGAAAAAAACTCTTAGGCTGCAGATAGATCTACTGCTTACTATAATGTTTAAGAATAACTGCTTTTTACTTCTGTACCAGGGGAATAATTGCTTTGTAGCCTCAGAGCAATGTTAACTGAACCTGGAGCAGAATTGACAGTCTGTAAGCAGCTCTTTGGGTCCAGCTCGCTCTCTACACCGGTCTGTTATTTACTCACCTATCAGGAAAACATCACTTTGATTTTGCTTCAATCCTATTTTAAGTAGGCCTGAGGGTGGAAGGAGAAATATTACCTATCTTTGAATTGGAGAGAAAAAAGATAGGAGACTCATGCCAGGTCTTCAGTATTTTAGTTAAGCTATGGTTGGTTTCTCTCTTTCTTTAAATTGTGTGCATTTGTCTGACCCCAGCAAGTGGTGTGATGTGCTTTCACCATACAACTTTTAAACTAACAGTTGTCTTTGGCAGACAGCATAACTGCTCAGACTCTTTTATATGTCTGGGGTTCTTACTGTGGTCAGCACTTCAAGTAAAGCCCAACCTAAATGATCTGAGGGGAAAAGATGGAAATGAAATTTTTTTTTTTCCAGTTGTGAACAAATGGCTTTAGAAATTATTAACATTTTACAAGTGTTTAAGCCTTTTGTTAGAGCTTTGAAGCAGACCTGCAACTGTTAACATTGTTGATGTCTCCATTGTAAAAAAATAGCCTTTAGAGTTTACTATTTGGCTCCTCGTAAGACTATTCAAATCCAAACTCATTTCACATTTCATGTCTCTATAAAATTGTTCTATATTTATTTTTACAGTGACATTTGGAATTGATCTCAGAGTCTTTTGTTCCTATTGAAGCTAGACTCTGTAACATTCATTTCAATTATTAATCTTTAAGGTCTTTTAAAAATAGTTTTCTTTTCTTTTGTAAATGATTAATCTATTTACAACCAAAATATAGTAAACCTTTTTATCCTGGCATTTTGGGTAGTGTCATATTAACATTAATTCCTTTTGGACTTCCTGCCTTCATAAAGCCTGAAAGACAACCTCACCAGCAGTGTATGAGCTGGATTTGTGAGTGCAGAGGGTACTTAAAAACTTCCTCCAGGCCACAAGCACACATTAAACACTCTTTATCAAAATACTGGACTTCCTTTAAACAGCAAAGCACACTGCCACTACCACTAGCACCAGCACCCTTGTCATGTGGCAGGAGTACACAGGCACGGTCCACCAGATTTCTTCCTAGTTTATAAAGTACAACTTCTGTGAACCTTGCAGTGATCACTGCTAACACTGGTGGTTTTCTTCTTTTTCAAAATCCACATGAGACTTCTGGGAGAAGGGGAAAGAGAAACACCATGGTCTTAGCTACCAACAACAGAATGATAACACCCTGCTGTTCATCTTGTCCTTTGCTCATGTAATTATGTCTAATGCATCAGCAAAGGGCAGGAAATAACCCTTCAGATGACAGCTGACTGGCTCGAGCTGAAACAAGCACGATGAAAGCAACACTTGGGAAGGTAAAAACACGTGGCGCTGTTTCCACGTGTGCCTTGGGGCATTCAAACCGCTGGAGTCCAAAACCTTTGCAGTACCCTTCCCCACAAGTCTGGGTGACAGCCTTTCTTTTACCTTCTGCCTCGGTAGGAAGCTTTGTTCAGAGTGCAGGCCTGGCCACAGCACCCACACTCGCTGTGGGGAGCTGTTTTCCTGCATCCAGCTTTGGTGCTGGTCCAGGTTTCAGGGATGACGTGGCTGGTGGCCAGTGACTGCTGCTCTGTGAGCCCCTTGTCTGCGCCACGTTCGCGCTCACAGCTGGGTTCTGCCTCACTGGTGATGCCACTGCAAGCTTTTGGTTCTAATTCCAGTGACAATGGATGAAGCCTTAGATCCTGAACTGGTCTCAACCATTGCAGCAACCTCTTCTATTAAAGCAATGCAGGCCATGAAACTGAGGAGGAAGATTGTGAGATTGGGAATGAATTTTCTGTGATGTTCTGATTGGAAGGTAACCGTCCCAAGCATCAGTCAAGTACAGTGTTGATTGTGCTCACAAAGTATCTTAAAATCTTCATGTGTGTAAAGTTGTTACTACAAATATATTCCTCTTTTTTTTGGTTTTTTTTAATGATGATAAAAGTAAGGACTCAGAGGGAAACATAAAATGTTTTATTAAACTACTATTGCTGATAAAGAAGTTAGAAAAGCTTATGGGTGGATCGTCTTTCTTCCAGGCTCATTACTGAATGTTTTTCTTTATTTTTCTCTTGCATTAGTTAATCATCATAAATTATATTCTCATCATGTTCAACCACATTTCTTTTTCCAAACAATTTGCCTTATTTTCACACCTACCAACCTAGCCTGCCTCAATTTACCTGCATTCCCAGTAAGTTGTTGCTAGCGCTACTAGTTTTTCTTTGTGCTGACACTTTTACCAGCTAGTTTAAGAATTTTTTTAGTCATTTAATATTTTATTAGCTTTCCTTTAATAGATATTGTTTTGAAAATGACTTGCATAAATGGTGAGTTTTTAACCAGGAAAACTTTTATTTCTTTCTTTCTGAAGGAAAAAGTTTAACAAAAAGAGATTGTTATTTAGGACTACTCTGATTGAGATTTTTCATCTTCCAGATATTTATAAATGGATCTGAATTGAAACATAATATCAAAACACTCAGAATATTGGTCAATGCAGCAGTTCCAATTTGTATTATAATGAATGCCCAGTTCTGGCCTGTGACTAGACTGTGGAGAGATTTAGAAAGAGTTGTATGAGAGGGAATTCTCTGGGTAGTCTAGAAACAAAACTATGTATTTTTATTCTCTTTTAGAGAGAAAAATATTAGAAAATATTTGGCAAGACACAGGTTGAGGGGGCCTTCTGACAGAATCTCTGCAGAACCCAGTGAAAGATAATATCGTTTCCTGAGCGATTTCTTTGGAGATCAAATTCTCCATTTAGTTATTTGCACAGGTGAATGCAAGACCATGAATTTAAGGCCAGAGTTGTCTTGCAGAAACATTATTGTTCTTGATGAGTCACAAAAAATAAGTTAGCTTGATCTTTAGATCAGATTGAATGTGAAGGGGTAATACTTGGAGAAGCCATCTTTTTGCTAAGACTGATACGTAATTCTGAGTCAAACTAAGCATAAATGTGTAAAACTGTTAAAGATCAAGAGGCAATCACACTGAAGAGGTTTTTTTTTGACAGACAGCCTAAAAGGAAACTGTGACTACTGTAAGACTAATGAATTTCTTCGAAATTTTTTAGAAATCACTGCCCTGTCCGTACCAGATTCATGTTTAACTCACTGCTTTCATGCAAAGGCCCCAAATCTGGCTTAATTTGTTCTAAATCATGCTGCTCTGAAGCACAGAAATGAAGACATAACATGATTCAGTTTAATAACACTTCTGCCTTCCCAAATGTACTCATTTCTGTAGTCAAATGTGTAACAAGAGACCTGGCTGAGCTCCCAGGCTTGCTGAGCACCACAAGAACATGATACAAATCAGTCAATGCCATAACAAAGAAATGTATAATTGATGCAGTGAATACCCTACAAACCTCCCACAAAGAACTTTTGCCTTGAGTTAACTGAATTCCCAAACAAATGAAATACAAGGCTTCAGAGGAAAAGCAGAGCCAAGTATCTCTGTGCAGTGTCTCCATCTAATCAGCAGAATGACTCTGAGACAATTTCACTTAAAGTGCTTTTTTAATATTTGGATTACTTTATTTAAATCAACAGGAAAAACTCTCATTATATAAAGACCACACAATGGTGCACATTGCCCTTCTCAGAGCATAAAATCCTGACGAAGACCCTCAGGATCAGAGTCAAACTGTTTCACTCTGCCATGCTACTGAGCAGCTATCCCAGGTAAGCTCATGTAATGGTTTTAGAAAGGTGTGTGTCCACCTAAGATTCATATTTCTTCGTATCAGACATGAGAGGTGAGATAACATTTTTAAAAAGAAGGAAGAAAAAAAATTCTGTCAATAGGAAGGGGAAGGGGTTGCGTTCAGACAAATGAAAGATAACTCTAAAAAAGCATTTAGAAGTCTGGTGTTTGTGTCTTAGATATCTAAACTGAATGAGCAACCTATGGCTCCTAGTTCCCTAATTAAACAGAAGGACTACTTATTTACCACCAGTGAACTTAATCATCTAGAATATTTCTCCTTGACTTATCCTAAGATGTTTTTGGTCAGTAGTGCCTAAATGACACTCAGTAGTGCACACTTGAATTTCCCAAAGAAGTTTATCCCTCGAGAAAGTTTTGTGAGTGATCTGACAGCAGGACTAGGCTATGATCATGGCTCCTGCTTATCCACTGGTCACCCACAGCAACTCCCACCTTGACTGAAAATGTAAAACTGGTGAAGTTGATTCCACCAATCTTTGTGCAGTAAAACTTCAGCTCACAACGCTCGTTCAGGAATGGCACCCTGTGGTTCAGCAATGCTCTGGATGTACTGCGTATTTCCCATGAAAACCAGAATTTGTGGGCCCACTCTTTGCCAAAATGCAAATTAACTTTCTCCTAAGTGCAATAACAGTTCTAGGGAATGTAGCCAATTGCAGGAAGTTATTTATGGACATTTTCAGAATACACAGCATAGCACTGAGACTGGGACTCACACTTCCTGCACATACACTCTCACCACTAGGCCATTACCAAAAATGTGGCACTACCAGGACTTGTCCCCATATTTTAAAAGAGTAGAGTAACCAGGGTCCCACACCAAATAGAAAACCTAAGTCAGGTATGGGTTTGAGACTGTTACCCACGTTTTTATTCAAGCATCCGGGGTGGTGTTGCAGACAGTGCCCAGGTCTAGAAGGAAAGTGGCTCTGTCGATGTCTTTGTCCATCACTGCTCCTGTTGGCCAGTGTGGGTGTTCTTGTTTTCTTTGTACTGGCTCCTGTGGACGCTGTTGTCGAGGGTGTAACTCACAGAGGTTTTGCTGTACTCTGCAATTACAGACTTCAAAGTCTGATTCCAAATAATTAAGTCCCTTCAACCATGACTCCATGTTACTGTTAAGTAACTGCTAAGTGAACAAAGTAAAGGTCCAGTGGTCATCATTAACTTTTGGCTTTAGATTTTTGGCTTTTGGCGGTGGAAGATTTTTTTAGTTGCCATTTCCAGGGAAATGTGCTACTCTGGATGGCTGGGGCCCATTAGGTGTTCTGAAGTGGGTCGAGAGAAACACACAGAAACTTACCTAAATACCCTGAACTTCTGACCTTAAACACAGATCTGAAAGTCTCTGGAGAACAGAAGAGCACAAGAGAAGTCCAGCTAATGGTGCTTTTTTGTCTAACAGGAAATACTGAACGAATGGACTTTCTGAACAGTGGTTGTTTATAATTCAGTTGCAAACAAGAAGATAATGTCAGGAAAATGAAAAGTTGAAAGGAAAGAGTAACATTTTTTATTAAAGGAAATGTGAGGACTGGTCACACTTTCAGCAGTCCAAGGCAAATGTGAATTCCTTATTGACGCATCAAAGAATATATAAAATTTATCTACAGACATTAAATGCTCCACTTAAAAGGACACCTCATAACATATCCCTTTTCAGGTGTGCCTCTTGAGAGAGTAAACATTCCTTTCTGTGGGACTACTTTGATTAATTCTTTAATCATGTTTTAGACCAGCTATGATGCTGCTGCAAATGTGAACACAGCTGTGGGTGGTAAATGGTAGAGGTTTTTTCAGTTTATTTGAAATATTTGACACTTTTTGTTAGCCTTGGGCTTCAACCCCCCGAAAGTGAGTGAAATGGATGATCTTAGGGATACTGGCTCATATTTCCTATCCTCATGATAATAAAACAGAGTAAGAACAAATATGGAGAAATTAAGAAATAACTTGGGACCAATTATAAGCTGAGGTGCCTTCAAGAAAAACAATGATGTTTAAAAATAAATAATTCTGTTTCATTTTAGAGTCTGTCTGCAGGGTCATTTTAAAAAATCTTTTTCCTTAAGCTTAGCAGCCAATAGGAAGGTAGCAGCTGGAGTATTTTTGAATAAATACTTTTAAAGGAATACAGACTCTTTCATCCTTGGGGAAAAAAAAGTACCTGTGTGAGTGGGCAAAACACAGGAAATTGGATTGTTATGGGGATTATAAAGCCTGCATTATGAGCCTGCTTTCTTTACAGAAAGAGCACAATTCAAGCCATAAGACACCATTCATTGTAGGCATTTCTCAACACCTCGGAAGTGAGCATAGCACAGAAGGATCTGTGTTTAAGTGCTTTTCCGCTGCTTTTCCACTTCTGCTGCCATCAATAGTTATCTTCCAGTGAGGACTCCATATCCAAGCTAATAAAGTGATGCGCCTGATTTTCCGTGTTGAGAACCTCCCGAGATGGACATTCCACCTTCTCTTTGAGTAGCCTTTTGAAATACTGTAATGCTGTTGCAGTGGAGATGTTTTTCTAATCTCCAGTCTGAACCTCTTAAACCTTAACTTGTGGCTGGCATCTTTGTTCTGTAACCTGCCACTGCACAAAAGAGTTCAGCCCATTGTCTCTGTAACTTCTTTAAGTTATTATGGGCAGAAAGCATTTAACTTTCATTTTGGAAATCAGAATGAACGGATGATTTGTCCTCTCTGAACAGCAAATGAAAAATGTCCCTTGCGGGTCCTTGTGCCTCTTCTCTAAGAGGGGCTACTTCATCTATGTTTTGAACCTAGTACCAAGAAAAGATTATTTGAAGTGAAATATTCAGCTGCATGATCCCAGGAACAAGGATTTAAAAATGAAAAATTATGATGGATTTGTACTTCCTGCCTTATGTATCCAAAATGCATTTTCAGAGTAAGGACTGCTCTCAGTGATGCAACCAAATCTGGCTCCACAGACCTGACAGAAGCACAAAGACACTGTGACATATTAGGATATCAGCAGTGCATAGCAGTGCAGTATTTGAATCTGAGAACAATTTTATCTCTCACGAACTTTTTGGTTATTTCCACTCATGGCAATTGTCATGGTTGAACGCCAGTCAGCAAATCTGCCCCACATAACCACTCACTTATTCCCATGGTGGGACGGGGGAAAGATTTGGAAAGGTAGAACTGAGAAAACTCATGGGTTGAGATAAAAACTGTTTAGTAGGTAAAGCAAAATCCATGCATGCAGCATTTCCCATAGGCAGGTAGGTGTTCCACGGTTCCTGGGACAGCAGAGCTCCATCACACACAAAATGATGGCTTGGAAAGACAAATGCCATCACTCTGAACATGCCCCTTTCCTCTGTCTTCCACCAGCTTTGTATGCCGACCGCAGTGTCCTATAGTATGGAATACCCCTTTGGTCAGTTGGGCTCAGCTGTCCTGGCTGTGTCCTTTCTCCACTTCTTGTGCACCACCAGCCCCCTGGCTGGTGGGTAGGATGAGGAGCAGAAAAGGCCTCAGCTCTGTGTGAGCACTGCTCAGCAGTAACTAAAACATCCCTGTGTTATCAACACTGTTTTCAGCACAAATCCTAAACACAACTCCGTACCTGCTGCTATGAAGAAAATTAACTCTATTCAGCCAAAACCAGCACAGGAATGGAACAGAATCATATCAGTTTCCATCCCACCAAGCGTAAATACATTGACTTTCAACTCAAACTGCACTGTGTAATTCTTCCTAACAGTTTTTGGAAAGGAGTCCTGTTACACTGAGTGATGAGAGACTCCCAGCTTGAGGTGAAAGGTTCTGTGTTTTGGACATTGCTCCAGCTGTATATCTGCTGTTTATGTGTGCACATTTTCAAGAGAATAATCTTTGAGAAGGCATATTAAGGACTGTAAGACATTATTGCAGTAGGGCCCATATACTGAATAGCAGCACCGTGTACTCCAGGGAACTGTCATCTCGTCTTTACAAACCCATTACAGTCCATCTGCTAACACTGGCTCCTCTAAGATGTAAGGGAACAATTGACTCACTGAAAGGTCTATCCAACAAACCCCTAGCTGCACGCACTGCACACAACAGACATCCCTCTGGGGCTAGCCATAAACTCTGTATCACGCGGGCTGCGATATTCGTGTTTATTCTGCTGCTCCCTCAGCCAATCTCTCATGTGCTCTTCACCAAACAATGCCTGATATCCCTCTTCCCCCCTGAAAGTATGATCCCGCAGAGAAAGAAAAACATAGTGAAAATTCATTCACATCAGGCTTTCTGTAATGATAATGAAGGCACAGAACAAAAAGCCTTTTCCTACTTCAGCTTTAAAACATTTTTTCCGGTTTTAGTGGGAGAGAATTGAGCAACCATCAAGAGAAGCAGACAGAATCCTTAGTGCCAAAGTGAAGTGTCTGTGTTCTCAAGATCTTAACACTCCTGAAGAGAGATGTGGAATAAGTCCTCTGGAGATGTCAGCAAGACCACAAATAGCTTGAGAAGAATTAAGTAAAATTTAAAAATAATAGACTACAGGTGGCCTGTGGGAAGACCCCCAGTACACAAGGAATATGTGTTTGGCTTATACCAGGAAGCCTTGCAGCTGTGTTTTCAATATAAGCTGAAGTCTGGGATGTAACAAGATTTAGTTAGATGGCATGTAAAATGGAATGATAGCAGTTACAGCATATAATTATATGATTAATTCAGCAAACCTAGCTGCATTAGACACTTTTCCCCCACTGCAGTGTTAATTTTCTGTAAGTAATGTAAGTCTGAACTTATAAGAGTATCTAAGTTATGGGAAAAGGGTCGTCTGAAAAAGAGGCAGGATCGAATACCAAAACAGAGTAAAATGACAGATAATTTCAATCTCTGATTCCTAATTTTCAAAAGTTAAGATCCTTTGAAACAGCATTACAAGGGCTGAATATAATCAGTATATTTTGTACAAACTGTCATATTTGACTCCTGTCTTCAGGAACAACTAACACAAGCAAGGATTCAAGTTTGGCAACTGTGTGCCCTGTATTCATCCCCACAGGACCCAGAAGGATAATTCTTAAACCTACAAACTGTCTCGTGCAGCCTTTTTTTTTGTTTTGTTTTTTTGTTGCCTGAAAGACTATCCAATTACTTAGTGCTGTGCTGGGAGTACCTGAGGAAATAGTAAAAGGAAATACAACTGAGAGCCACTGTGGTTTGACTCCTCTCCAGATACTTTGAAAATATTTTGGCAAAAACAAGATTTTAAGTAAAACTGTTTCCTTTGGTAACATACCGAGGACTGCAGGTTTTACATTTTTGTACTTAGTGTGGAGGGCCAAAAAAAAACCCAACCCCTTGTGTGTGAAGGTTGTACACGTGGTAGTAATATTGGTGGGGAAGAAAGAGAGAGCAAAGGGGGTGGGGAATTTGAACAAGATGCATAAAGAAAACAGGGAGAACATAATGCAAATACCTATTTCCTACTGGCAAAACAAACTGCACAGTGAAGCAAGAAGGAAAATATCTTTGGGTACTTTAGACTTCTAATTAGTGACCGTGTGATGGTTTGTTCATCAAGGGATGACTGTGATGAAAGAGACAAAACCCATTACTTCTTTTACCTTGTTTGGTCATCCAGTGGTGTTAATGAGAGAGCTCTTAAACTGGCAAGTCTAAGTTGTGTTTCCTTTTCTAAAAAGAGATTCCTTAGAGTACTTACTATTTTTCTCTCTGAAGATTTTATTAAGAATCAAAAGAAGTGCCATGGAAAGCTTTCTAAATGCACTGTCCATACTGAATTCTCTAAAGCCAAGCCCATCTCAGGCTGCACCCAGAGCCCCGTGGGCAGCAGGGCAGGGAGGAGATTCTGCCCCTCTGCTCCACTCTGGTGAGACCCACCTGGAGCACTGCACCCAGCTCTGGGGGCCTTGCACAGGAAGGACAGGGACCTGCTGGAGCGAGTCCAGAGGAGGCCACCAGTGTGATGGAGCATGTCTCCTATAAAGAAAGACTGAGAGAATTGGGATTGTTCAACCTGGAGAAGAGAAGGCTAAGGGGTGACCCAGTTGCAGCCTTCCAGTACCTGAGGGAGCCTGCAGGAATAGTGGAGAGAGAGTATTTACAAGAGCATGGAGTGACAGGACAAGGGAGAATGGCTTCAAACTGAAAGAGAGTAGGTTTAGACCTGATACTAGGAAGAAATTCTTTACTGTGAGGGTGCTGAGGCGCTGGCATAGATTGCCCAGAGAAGCTGTGGGTGCCACATCCCTGGAAGTGTTCAAGATGCCGGACAGGGTCTCTGAGCAACCTGGTCTAGTGAAATGTGTCCCTGCCCATGAATGAGCTTTCCAACCCATAATGATGAGGTCCATGTACGTTTAAACTAATTAAACAAAACAGTAATACCTTCGCCCTTCAGGACTGGTTTATTTCTTTAGAAGATCTTTGTATTTGTTTGGCTGCCATTGATTACAACATGCCCAAATCCCAAGTCTCTTACACTTGTTTCCATGCTGTCCTGCTCTATACACATCACTCACAAGTGGTGTAACAATTGGCATTCAAGAGAACAGTGCTAAGTCATTCTCATTATTCATAAGCAAATTAGCCAGATAAGCATAATGTAAACACTTCTCTTCAGTTGTTCATTTCCAAATACAAAAAATTATAACTCCTTATCACGGCCTTCAGGCAGATATATATTTATGTGTTTCTTTCAATTTTTGTTAAACTTATGAGAGGGTTTTATTGAGGCTGAATTGATGTTTTTTCCTGTAGGAATGTTCACCTTGCCACAATGGGTCACATTCTTTCCATTTGGGATGGAAACACAGTGGGTTAATGCCTTTTCACATCACAGCTTTTCCTCAAAAGAATACTATTTTTTTGTCCTGAAGCCACATGTTACTGGGAAGGACTCAAGGAAGCCATCCTTTAAAATAGCTGTAGCCTGGAAGTCAGCTTCATTGGGATTAGACAGGTGCTGACTTACGCTTCTGCCAGCTGTAGTGATGTGGAAGCGTATTGTAAGTTACCAAGCATATGAGGTGTGAGCTTTGAAGTTGTCAGAAAACAAGGCTGCAAGTCAAAAAGAAAAAAGGAAGAAGGTGTAAGTAATGAGTGCATGGAGATGGTAAGGATTGGACGGAACTGAGTTCTTTTGGGAAGCAAGTCTCTGGAAAGGTTGTGTTAAGCAAGAGGCAGAAGGAGCACACTGATACAAGGCTTTAAAGAATTGTAATGGACCTGAGTTTTGATACTTGAAAAGAAAGGCAAAAGGACCTTTTAATTTAATGAATGCGTTTGAAATCATAGATGTGATTTCCATTTGAACAAAGAGTTTGGATTGATTCTTATTTAGCTGAACCAGTCAGAACGAATATGAAATTAAATCTGAGGTGCTTTTCAGGAGGGAGAAAAATAAAACAATGCATAATGCCCAGTAACTGGCAATTTGCCTCTTTCCTGTACCATGCTAAGTAATTTTTCTCGGATGCTGAGCTTCATTGTTCTTTGTACCTTGTTGAATTCCTAAGTTATTACACGCTGAAATCTAGTATGTTTAACCATGTCTGTGTAGGCTACTTCTAACAATTCCTTAACATGCTCTGTTTATAAACAAATCTTTCTGCTATTTTACCCTCTTCAGCTTAGGTGCCTGGGTTTTTTTTGTTTATGGTTTGTTCACCTGGGAAATCTGAACATGCTGTTAGAGACAAACTGTGTTGGAGGGGATATTAACCTCATGTAAATGACAGTGCAGTCCAGACTCTTCCTTTGGTAATCAATGGAAGGAAGAAGGTTTTTGATACAACTACCCTTTGAAGGCTACCTTAAGCAAAACTGAATGGACATCTTCTTTAGGTATTTAGAATTGAAATCCCTCTTCACACAGCTGTCTTTCACGACAAGGTTACAAAATAACCTCAAACTTTGAGCTGCCATTCTGTTTTGTGTTTCTGAGACGCTGGGACGTGGACTAAGACAAGTTGATTTTGTTAACAAGTACCTGAAGGAAAAAATATGCCCATTTGGTAGAGCAACTCAGAGAATAGCACTAGTTCAAACAGAGAAGAGTTAATGTGTGAAAAAACACTGTGTTTTCAAAAATCCAGTATGTGTGGGTCAGTTGTTCCATAAACGATGAGTGTGTTCCATTAAAGTGTTATGCCAGGAAGCTTTGATTTCTACACCTAATTCTTTCACAATCTGAAGCCAATTTTTTAAATGTTTGTGTAGTGTCTTCAAAAAACAGCTTTGATGGGTAAATTCCCTGGATTATTTCTGTAATGATCTGTTCTAGTGGTTTGCAGCATGCTGTGGACAACTGAGGGAATTCTTTCTGGAATTCTTTGAAGATGTGTTTTTTTAGTCATCTGTGTACCTAATCTGAAATGAAATGAAATTTGTAGCTCTTGTTATTGTAGTTTAGATTAACTATCTCTTTGGGATTGTCCTAGAAGTACTTAGAGTTATCATTTAGAGCAGTAGTCTGTGTGTCCATTGAGGCTTCAGGCTGTACTGACGACTGGGCTCCTTCTCCACAGTGGCACTAAATTTTCAAAGTGAGGTTCATGTCCTCACTGATGTTAGATCGCTGTGGTCACAGCACACAGTAAGGAATCCTAAGCTCACTACAACATAGGGCATCCACTAGAACTGTATTCTCCAAGTTACAGCTAATTTACTTCCACGATTTTTATTTTCTTTCTATCACGACCTTTTTTTTCTTCCTGTTTTCTTTGGTTTTGTCCCTAACCTTTTTCATCAAAAAGATAAACTATTTGCCCCATAATTCACCTCTGTATGTACAAGCTTACATCTGTGAAGCTCTAGGTTTACCTTAAGCATTCTGTCAAATACCCTCAGCTGATGGAAACTTTTCAACTGTGGGCAATTTCAAATTCCTGTCTGTGGAATCTCTTCAGCATCAGGAAAATCTCAAGATCAGTGATCTTAAACTCCTCAGGCTGGCAGGTGTCCTACTTGAGGAAAGAGCTGAACTCACATTCACTTTCACTGATATTCACCCTCAGACATCTTTCTAGCCCCCTAGAATGAGGAAATAGAGCAATGTATTAAATCCTGGACTACACCCTCTTTCTACTTATTTTTCTGCTTATCTTCACTGCTTACTCCTCTTTTGCTCTTGTTCATCATCTGCAGAGTTCCCTGCCCCCTGAGCTCTCCCAGTCACTGTCACATGAGGAATGACAGACATGAAACAACTCAGAGAAGATCATGATTCCTTTGCAGCCTCCCTATGGTGCACGTGCATCTATGGCAGTGATGGGTCACTGTCAGTCAGACCTTTTCAAACCTAAAGGATTCCATGATCCTATGATTCCAGCTATGGGCTCCTCAACGCAAGAAAGATGTTAACCTGTTGGAAGTGCGTCCAGAGGAGGGCCACAAAGATGATCCAAGGGCTGGAACAACTCTTCTAACGAAGACAGGCCGAGAGAGCTGGAAGTAAAGAATGCTCCAGGGAAACCTTGCTGTCGCCAACCAGTACTTACAGGGGACTTATAAAAAAGATGGAGAGTGAATTTTTACATAAGCAGATAGTGACAGGACAAAGGGGAACAATTTTAAACTAAAAGAGGTGTTGTTTAGATTAGATGTTGGAAAAAAGAAGTATTTCTGCTACTGGTTAGTAGCAGCTTTTATTTCAGGCATTTTTGTTGAGAATAATTAGCATTAGAGGGAAAGACATGCATTCTGGTCATAATTCTGATATTATTTTTTTCTTTGAATGAGAAAGTGCATTGAGATTGTGTGAAATTCAGAGCCACTGTTATTGTAGATTTTTTTCTTCTTTTGTGTCAACTCTGTTTTTCCTTATATCAATAGTTGTGATGTGCTTCTGATTAATTAGTACTTAATCTGTTACATTAATTCATAAATACGTGTAGACAGTCAAGATGAAGATGCAGTAACTAATGTTATTGCTGTAACTAAACTAATTGCTGTAGTTTGACTATTAAAATAAAAAGTCTTGTTTTACATTTTGAAATAATCTAGACAAACCACATTATTTGAATTTCTTTCAAAATCACTTGGATGTAGATATAGATTAGCAGGTGCAGTGAAAAATGCCAGGCATCCTTTCCCAGCACAATGTTCAAATGGGGATTTTTGATCAGAGGAAAGACAGAGGGAGAAGCTGACAGAGAGACATCTGCCGGTAATGCAGGACATGAGTACTGAGTATTTGGGCTTCTGAGCTGAGCCTTTCTATCCTGATTCATGTGTTTGATTTGACTTGGTGGTGCTCTTATCTCCTGGTGTGAGAAGCATAGGTCTTAAATCAGTAAATTCATATGAGTTTATGTATCAGTAAATTCATATGAAAATTGAAACATTCTTCACTCCAACACTGGATAACTTTTGTCTCTCTTTCAAAATAACAAAAGAAAACCAGATTTTGTTACACGTGTTTAATGTAGGAATATGTGAGTAATTTCAAAACAAAAGTGAGAACAGTCCTAAAGTTAAGGAATAATTTTCACAGTCATGCATACAAACCCAGTTTTAATTATACCAAGAAACAAGCTGGAATCTCTTGCAGTCTTCACAGCACAGACACGAAGTAGTGAATGGTTCGAGCACCTTCTTGATACATAACACTTCACTGCTGTAATGAGTTTTATGAAAAAGAATATGCCATTTATGAAGAAACATGCTATTTTTTGTGAATGTTAATGAGTAGCAGAAAATGGAGGCTGGTAAATGAATTAATGGGCTGTGTGGCTATGAAACGGTAATGCTGTCATGGCTTGAAACTTATTTGCTCTGACTCAGGCTGAAAAGGAAGTTCTTCAGACTAGGTACAGATTTATTTTAAGGGGTGGCACCTTGGTTAATCTGAGTCATGTTCAGTCAGTGGCTGGATAGATTACCTCTTGTTATGAAAAAAACCCTGATTTTTCTCTTGATTAAATAATATTAATTTGGATTTCCCATTTTTACAGCAGAGGAAAACAAAAATTAAACTGACCAGTGGGAACCTCTGTCCGGTACCCTTAATGTGCATTGAGTGTCAGCAACAATTGCTGGAAGACACTTCTGCTCCCACCACCACTCCCTGTCCCACCTTACTTGCTTTTCACCTTATCTATTAAAGTCCAAATGAGAGATGCAGTGTTACCTCTGTGATGTGCACAGGAATTAGGACACACACTAATATGCCCCAGAGTCTTACTTCATTGATTTACTCCATTATTTTCATTCTCTACTTACTTTCAATCCTGATAATCTCAAGGTAAAGTCAAGACAAAACGCAAATCAAAGCGTCATACACGGTAGAAAAAATAGCCAGCATAGTTAAAAGTGCTTTTGAGGACACAGCTGAAGAAATGGAAGAAAATCTATAGCTGACCTACAAAGAAAGGCCTCTCCTTCTAGCATCTGTTTGACTGGTACCCTTCCAACTAGCTGGTATTTAGAGTCTCAGGCTGTGCACATGCATTCCCTCTTCTTGTTATGGAACATGCTCATGGTTCCACCTGGTCTTACCTTTGCAGTTTACTACCTCTACAAATGTTTAATCTTTCTCCCTAAAATTCATTCTGTTCCCACAGTAAGTAAGACACAGGTGTGACCAATATCCTAAAGGTGTCTTTCACTGTAACAAATGTTCTCTATTTGTATATCAGAAATGTGCATCATGCAATCGTTTAAAAAGGACCATTATGAACTGTATTAACTACCAAATCATGGAACTTATTAACCAAAATCATAATATCCAAACACCTCACCTCCACTATAAATTAAGTTTTATGCCTGTGTGCGATCACCCACAATCCACATCTCCACTTCCTTTACAAGGCAGAACTCTTGCTCACTGTAAAATCCCAGAAGTACCTGAAAGCCTGAAATGCTTTCTAAACATATGTATACAGAGGCTGATGTTGGTACTTTACCTACTGGATTCAGAGAAAATATAGGTCTCTGAAGAAACGTTTTTTAAAAGGGTAGTGTTTATTCTGCCATATGAACACTACAGAAAAACCTAGACCCTCACCTCTGTTTTTTTGAAGAGTTATTTTAAATCTCAAAGATAAATTCCATTGCCAAAATTTGGAAGAAAATGTTTTAACTGTTTTTGTTTTCCAAACTCGGTATACAAATGTCTCAATTTTTTCTCTCTGATGTGTTATCAATTTAAACTATGGTTTACCTATTAGATTTTCGTCTTCTTGTCTTTATCTAGTTACCATTTTTCAAGGAACAGTAACTCAGAGCATTAGCTTAATGAACTATTTCCTATTTCAATTGAGACATGGCTTGTAAATAGGGATAAACTGTGTAACAATTGCCATGCTATCATGTCTGGGACAGAAAGCAGCAGTGAATTAGGAGGAATTTCTTCACAGAAAGGGTGATTAGACACTGGAATGGGCTACCTGGGGAGGTGGTGGAGTCACCATCCCTGGAGGTGTGTAAGGAAAGACTGGATGTGCCATGGTCTCATTGAGATGGTGGTGTTCAGTCATAGGTTGGACTCGATGACCTCAGAAGTCTTTTCCAGCCTCACTGATTTTGTGGTTCTGCGAATGCTTGTGATGAGAGTGTAAGAACAGTCTGCATAGACTGATCTTCCCTAAAGATTACTCTGTGCCTTTGAAGTGTTGCGGTTAAGGACTTCCTGATTTAAGGACCGTATCAATGAAGTCACCTGCTATTAATTTATCTGACATATATAGTTTTATACCTTAACTGACACAGTATTCTGACCTTCATAGAAAAGTTCTTGCTCCTTTCCCTTCCCAGGGACTGAGTTGAGGCTGAGTAGCCTGTAGCTCTCCAGATTCTCCATATTCCCCTTCTGGAAGAGAGGAATGATTTTTTTTTTCTTCTGTGTCTCAAGAACCTTCCCAGATCACCATGGCTTTTCAAAAACTGTTGAGAGTGACCTTACAATGACATCAACCTACTGAGAAACTCAGTGAAGTTGGAGAGGACTTCACCTGCCAGTGGTCTGTGGATGAATAGCTGATGAACATGTTCTGGCAGCAGAATTTTGGAAGGTTGGAAAGCTTGTATAGTTCTGGATACAATTCAAAAGCATGGCTGATACCAGCCATTGGAAAGCTCCTCAGGGAAACATGGTTAAACTACTGTAAATACTGCCTCTATCTCCCTCCTTCTAGCTTACCTCATTTTTTGCAACAAATGAGAGAACAATTCTGTGGGTCAAGTGGAAAGCTTTTCAGCAAGGAAAGGTACAGCTGGAAATCAGGATGCTCAGGCATGGTCAGCCTCATTCTTGAAGGCTTTCCAGAAGTTACCAGGCTTTATCTCACATACAATACCCAGCCATGTGAGCATTTCTAACAGAACTGAATCTGGTTTACTTTGTGATGGTAAGGTAAAAGACTTTACAGTGCTTTGTCTGAACAGGAAAGTTATGGGAGAATGACATCTCAGGGCAGGGCTGATCTCCCTCAACTGAACCACATGACTAACCAACTCCTGAGCCCTCATTCTCTCAGAATGTAACATAAGAAATGCTGTTTCACAAGCTTTTGTACAATATTGTTAAATATAGAGTGCCTGGAAATATTGTGCTTCCTTTGCCATCACCAAGAAAGAAAAATGTCAGAAAAAGGAGGGAGAAGCTGTGGAAATCAGAGCCTGGGGCTTTATCTATGGAGGTGGAAAACTTCTACTACTTGACAGCATTATTCCACTGAGTGGTTTTGTTGCACTGTCACAAATTACAGCTGCACTGTGGGGATCTTCCCTGAAGGAATCTGTGATCTCTGAGCAAAATTTGCCCTTTTCATGCTGATTTGTAACTCAGTGTAAAGTACAGCCTTACTGTGCAGTCACATGATCTTAATACTTTGACCTTTTTTCTTTTTTCCTTCCTTCAACAGCTGCTGACTGTTTTTTGTTTTCATATTAATTATAACACTTCTGATGGAAGACTCCAGACTTGCTCAGAGATGTACTGAGAAAACAAGCGCACTTTAATGCTATAGCTCTACTTACATAGACTTACATGTTCTGGAGCAAGACTTAATTACAGATTTTTTTTAAAGCCACTGGAGGCTGGTCTTCTACTTTCTTTTTTTCAGCTTCAAGCTTAATTTTAAAACTAGAATTAATGAGTCTCAAAACATGAGTTTAACAAAAACCAAATTCAGATGAAAGAGAAGTGCCTTTCAAGATTTTTTAGCTTGAAAACCAACTTGATCCAGTCCGAGGCTGTATACTGAAATGGATACACTATGGCCTTATTTTCTTCTCAGCCGTTTCCCTTTCACTCTTTTTTTCTTTCTTCTCTTCCATATAGGAGGAAGACAAAAATGAGGAATATATTGCATGGCAGCAGGGCCATCCAGCTTTTTGTGGCCTGGAGTTTCTCCATTAGCATCAGATGATGCTGGGCATGGTTTTGATTACTTACTAGAGAAGCAGCCCAGCACCTGTGCAGGACCTTGCATCCCTGAACAGATGCTCAGACACCAGAGCTGGGTCTCCCACTTTCTCTGTTCTCTTGCAGATTAAAGAGCTATTGTGTTTTTTCAGCGCAGTCTGTGCAGTTGATTTATATTTACACAGCACTGGTTCCAATAGTGTTATCACTTTAATTGTCAGTTAATTTTTCTGTGTACATATACTATATGGGACAAGATTGATTTATTCATGTTAATCTAAGAGTAAACCATGATGTGGATGCTGAAATGCTGTTAGCAGGGAAATTTTCTCTTCTTGCATTCATTCTGTGAGAACTTTTCCTTTGCTGCGTAAGCTATGTAAACAAGAGATAGGGTTTTTGTAAATAGCATTCATATCCGGTATCTTCTGACCTTGTGTACATTATATTAGGAAAAAACATTTCTAAGTGGGTGTCTGAGACTTTGACCAATCACCCTAGGAGAAGTGTGAACACTGTTCAATTGCTTTATGGAACTAGGATATATAAATGGTAGTGTAAATTTAATAAATAATTCATGCCTCGCTCTGGTCTCCTGCCTCGCTGCATCTCTGAGCCCCTGCTTGGAAGCCCACACCATGACCCATTTTATTTGCAGCGTGGTTAACTGTGGTATTCATGGCAGCTCCTCTGAATATTTTTGATGAGGTCTTTAAGTATGTGTAATACCGAAAACACATTCCCATTCAGTAGGTTTCATGTAAGACGTTAAGCCCAACAGGGCAAACAACTCCTAGAGAAATTCCATAAACATTAAGCATATTTATGCCATAGCATTAAGCTTGGTCAATTTGAACCTTACTGTATTGTGGTATAAGAGGCATCTTGTTTGCTTTTATTTACCTTCTCACTAGTAAATGTATTTTGGTTAACCACAATGGCAAGCCTCGGCAAGACATTTGTGTCAACAGATCCTTCTTCTCAACAAAGTAACATTCTTAGTTTCTAGGGCAGCAGACTGGATTCTGAGTAATAAGGTTTTTATAAGTCTTGTTGTAAATCTGAAACCATAAACATGTCTACTTTTCTATTAAACCTGCTGCTGTGTTTGAGGCACAATATGTTCTCTTTTAAATTTGATGGTAGCAAGCATGTTGGTTTTCCAGTTTTGATTGCTGTTGATTTAACATTTGCCAGCACCTCCTGCCAAGCTGTTGACCTAAGTCATGGTCCCTGGTGATGTCATTAACAGTGCCTAGAATTTAGTAGTTGAGGGTACCTGCTAGTAAGCAGAAAAAGGTTTCATACATCCCCTGTTTTGTTGCAGACGTGTTTGGGAACAGTAGTAAGGAACTTTTTCCTTCCACAGCTGACCTCTAACTGGTTGTTTTTTGGTAATAGATTCAACACAGATTTGTTCCTGGTGAAGTTTTAATTGGGACATTTATTTGCTCTTTATAATACAGGGTTTTAAATACAACTTGAACACCGATAACAATGAAAATGATTTCTGAAACATCTCTTGCATTCTTCAGCTGCTGCAGGGTACTTCCCTCCTACTGAGGACAAGAGAGTTATTCCCATGAGCAGAGTCTAATCAGATTGGCAAAATCAACAGGCCCAGTGTGCTTGCTGTATTCTTTTCCTTTGGGATGTAGTAGGAGTTGTATGGTAAATGATTTCTTCTGAATGCTTAAAATAGCTGTGCCTCATTTATTGTGCTGTGGAGAATGATACAAGATCACACCCTTGACTGTTTGGTGTCTTCCTGTCAGTTTCATGGGCTTCTGGAGGCTGTAGGAATCTGCTCAGCTGGAGCAGTGTTTGGGATCAAGGTCTCATATTGAAACGAAAGTCATATATGCCCTTTCATATTCAAAGTTTACTGTAACAGTTAAATTAGAAACAGGAAGGAGGCATAATATTGCCTATGTTCCTCCATTATTTCTATCCTCATCTCAATGCCATCAGTTAGGACACAAATTTGTGCATTTATTTAAAGGCATCATCACGTGACACGGCAAACAGTATTTTGCTATTTCAACACATGTAAATGAAGACTGGAACTGATCCAAGTTCCTTAATCTCTGTGGACAGCTGCAACTGCAAAACAAAAAATTAGTGTGTCCTAGGGAGGCCTCACATTTTCTTGAGTATTTTTCTTAAACTAAATCAAGGGTAACACATTCCACCTAAACCATGGTTAAGTGCCTCCATGGTGCTTGGAATATATGCCTACACTCCCAAAATCCTGGATATTTTTCCAGTTTCTGTATAATCAGTTTGCATACTATTTCTCATGCATCAGGTTTCAAAGTTTCCCTAGACAGTTTGAATATGTTTATCCGACAATTTTAAGGTCTCACTTTCACACAAGACATCTTCTTAAAAACACTTGCTGGAAACAGTAAAACACAAACTGGGAGGAATTACCCTTGGAAACAAGCAGGACAAAACATTAAGAGAAGAATCCTGAATGAACGTACCATCTTCCTAAATTTTAAACTACACTCTTGTAATAAATATGAATACTCAAAAGCTTTAATAAATGTATATTGTGCATGCATAAGCATATATAAATGTGTATGCATATGCATAAATGTATACTATATGTATATCTCACCTCCTGTTCTTTGAAATGTTCCTCAGTCTTAATGTCAGCTTGAGCGCTTTGTGGAGATCTGTTCCAAATAGTAACTTCAGCTTGACAGCTTTCACCAATGGAAACTTCCCAGCAAGGGAGAGGAAAGGAGCATATTCTTGGTGAAATTTTTCTGCTTCTGATCATTTTGCAGGAATTGCAGAAACTGCAGCTTTTTGGAGCAGTTTGGAAAGACCCCTTGTTTGAAGGACACCTGAATTTCAGGCCTTTGACCTGAAGTTTAAAGCAGGCCTTAGCAATAAAGCTCTGTGCTGTCACACCTGTCTCTCACCCTGATCTTCTAGATCAGGAACCCGGGTGCTTTTGCTAAACTGAAATCCTTTGGGACCAGACAGAGTTTGCCTGCCAAAAACTATTCAAACCTGTTCCAAAATACAACATTTGTGTTTCAAGGATCTGTGTCAGTCATGTCTGAGCTGCAGAACCAAGGTCAGGAAGCTTATCTGGATGGTCCTTCCTGCCTCTTTATAAGTGAAGGACAGAGGCTCATCTATATTAATTCGCCGGCACGCTGGCCGGGCTGGGGGGGGGGGCGCAGCTTGGTCCAGGTGTGTCCCCCACAAAGGGAGAACGCCCAGGGGCACCTCGGTGCCTCGCTTGCCAGCCTCCCAGCCCGTGCGGTGGAGAGCACGGAGCCTAGCGTGCCTGGGGCTTGTGGATAGCGCAGGCATGGCCAGAAATAAATGAGCAGAGGTGGCCCTCGGCCGGTGTTCCAAGGATTTATTGCAGAAGCTCCCTCGAAGGGGACCAGATACGAAGAGGACAAGCCAAGAGAATGAGGGGCTTTTTAAAGGGATACAGGGAAGGGGGCGGGGTGACACCACAGGGACCCGTAGGAAGAGGAGAAAGGCGGGACAGGCCAGGACACCTTCTCTTAGGGGACACAAGGGGTGTCTGTCAACTGTAGACAGAACCGCCCCTCAGGAATCCTAGGAATTCAAAGGCAGAAGCCATCTTCACAGAATGGGATTTTACTCTTTGGTACCAGGCCACCAAACCTCTGTTTCTGGGCTCTCTGGCCCCCTGGTTGGTTCATTCACCACAACACTCATCCACACCAGCACTGGCAGACCTTGGACTGCAAGGTCTTCTCTGCTTTCAGATTTGGAGAGGCAGCATTTCAAAGACAGGAAGGAAAAACCATAGACACTAAAATACATTAACAAAGAATCATTAAAATCACAATAAAAACAGAATATAGGAAGTTTTGCAGTTGAAACTAATGCCCTTTCTTCCTCTTTAGCTACCTTTGTACTTTTCTTCTACACTGCAGGCCTTAAAAGTACCAAGTTGCTCTTTTAAGTGCACTTTCCTTTCGAGGGTATGTGCATTCATGAGCCTTAAGGCTCTTTAGGTGGCAATGTGTGACAGCTGGGATGGCTTGGACCACAAGATATAGGACCCCAGTAAAACCATACACGGGAAGGAAAAGAAAGGAAATGCATGAAGAGAGGCTGAATGGCAAAAATTATTGTAATATCCTTAGTAAATAAGTGTAACAAGAACAAAGGGACATGCCGAAGCATGAAGCTGATTGAAGACAACAGGATAAGAGCAGAAAGCACAGCAAAATCAAAAAGATAAATTATCTCACAAAATTCTGACTGAGTAGAGAGCACTCTTAAATTAACGTGTCAAACATGATAATAAATTGAATGGGTGTTTCGGCTGGTATTTTACCCAAGGCAGCAAAATACCAGGAGCAATTCTGACTCATGTGTTTGTGAGTCAATTCTTTATCAGATAGCTGCTAGATCAAGAACTATTTAACATGAAAATGTATTTTTGTGCTGATCTAAACAAATTGAAAACATTTTCATTTGTTTTTCATGAGCAACACAGATGTTGTTTGGCAACTTCCATACAAAACACCACAGATAAAAACCGTAACAGCACAGCGGAAATGGATGAAGTCTATTTTTTTAGCAGAACCAAAGATCTCCAAAGTTTTTATATGCTTTTTGCCAGGGAATGAAGGAGATTAAATGAGTTTGGGGTCTCTGTGTTTGTGTAGTTTCACGCATCTCACATGGAAACAAAAGGAAAACTGCTGGAGGTTTCTCCCTCATGCTGGAAAATCCAGTAGGCAGGATATTACATTCTTTTAAATCCACTGAGCAATTTAAATTTATTTATTTGTACTGCATATGTACTTTCTGCAGATGTAAACTGGTAACAGGCTAATATTGGGGTTTGCAATGAATGTATAACCTGCACAGAAATTTCCAGTTTTTGATAGCTAGATGCTGTAGTCCTTATACCAAACACTTTGTTTCCAGAAGGATTTGGAGAGTTTACATTTATAAATCACGCTGTTTGTCCACCCAGAGCATAAATTGCATATCATTAGCCACAAATTAATTTTGGAATGAAATTTTCTCTAATGGCTCACTTTCTACTCCCTGGCCTACATACATGTACCCTCAATAAACCTGCAGCAGATAACATGGCAGTAAGACCAAAGACTATTGCTGCATTACATGGTTGGGGGCCAGCCCCTTCTCAAGCACTGTCACTGGAGACTATTTCATTAGCCATAACTACATCCTCTTAATATCTCACTAAATAATTCATATGATTTTTCAGCCTCTTTGGCATTTAAGTTTTTGAATACTGTACTAACAGACAATTAATGTCTCCCTTTAGATATCTCATAGCCAAGTAATGTATATATTTAGCTGCTTTATCTTTCCTCATAAATCCAGTCATTTAATAATTGTTTTGTTGTTATCTGAGTCTGTTCCAGTTTGGCACAATCACCCTTATAGTAAGTTGCTCAAAACCAAAAGTATTTTTTGCGATGGTCTCACCAGAACCCTACAGACAAGGTTATACAACCTCTCTTCCCCATGACCTAATGCCCCATAGCTTGTAAATAAGTTTTTCTTGCTACCATATTGCACTGAAAAGTTGTATTAAATATCTTATCTCTGTCTCTTTCAGGATCTCTTTTCCATGGTAACTTTCTACATATTTCTCCTTTTGTCCTCCTTTGGCAGTAAGTCATTCCCCAGGATTGCTTGCACTGTATGTTTCTGGTTATAATAGCAAAATGATGGCTTATGAGACTAGTAAAAGATTTGAGAATTCTGTATTTACTTTCCAGCTCTGTGGAAAATGAGACAATATAACTCTTTGTGTCTAAATGGTGCTGCGAGCCCAAGTGCTTTTCACCTCTGCAAAACACCTACATGTGTGGATATTGAGGTTGTTTAAATGCTATTTAAAAAGTCTTGCTTTGTTATTATGTTTTCAATTTCAGTAAATATTTGAGTAGCATTTTCTGTCCTTTGCAGTATTTACTGCTCTCTGTGTATCTGGGATTTCATAAAATCTACTTGCATGTACTGGCCAAATATCTGCCTAAATTTAGCCAGACTCTAGATAGACTGATACACATAACAAAAGGTATGTTGACAAAGAGAAGAAATCCCCAAATGTCTATACAGTGTCTGAATGTCTGAGCAATAGTTTCTCCAAATAAATGTTTTGAGAACCACAGACTCACTAGCAACTGGTGCTAGTCTTGTGCAAAGCAGTAAAATTACACTGTCCTGCAGCTTGGTGGTACTCGGAGCTGGACCTGCTAGCCTCGGAAATGGCATGGTGGGTGAGTTGGCTGTTCCCAGCAGCAATTGCCAAAGCATTCATGCTGGCTTCTATCAAACTGGAAAACATTCCTGCTATTTATTAAGGTACGCTCCTGTCCACATCAATGAGCTGATATGTGCAGTGTATGTGCATCTCTGGCAGAGGAGACTTGGTCACCCAGGATATGGAGAAGGCTGAGGTACTCAACAACTCTTCTGCCTCAGTCTCCAGCAAAAGCTCCAGCCAGACTGCCTGAGAAAGCAAAGGCAGGGACTAGGAGAATGAAGAACCATCTTCTGTAGGAGAAGGTCAAGTTCAAGAACATCTAAGGAACCTGAAGATGCACAAGTCCATGGAGCCTGATGAGATGCATCCATGGGTCCTGAGGGAACTGATGGGTTAAGTGCCTATCCATTGTATTTCAGAAGCCATGGCAGATCCCACTGACTGGGAAAGAGGAATCATAACCCCCATTTTTGAAAAGGAAAATAAGGAAAACTTGGGGAACTGCAAGCAGTTCCAGTCTCACCTCAGTGACTGGAAACATCATAGAGCAGATTCTCCTGGAGGCTCTGCTAAGGCACATGGAAAATAGAGAATTGACTGGTGACATCCAGCAAGGCTTCACTAAGAGCAAATGGTGATCTTCTACAACAGGAATAAAGCACTGGTGGATAAGGGAAGAGTAACTGACAGCCTCTAGCTGGAGTTGTGCAAAGCATTTGACACTGTTCCCCACAACATCCTTGTCTCAGAACTGGAGAGACATGGATTTGGTGGATGGACCATTCAGTGGATAAGGAATTGGCAGATCAACAACTCAATATACAAATGGAGACCAGTGACAAGGGGTGTCCCTCAGTGGTCAGTGTTGGGACCGGCACTGTTCAACATCTTTGTTGGTGACATGGACCAGGAGGATCGAGGGCACCCTCAGCAAGTTCACTGATGGCACCAACTGTGTGGTGTGGTCATCACACTGGAGGGAAGGGATGCCATCCAGAGGGACCTGGACAGGCTGGAGAGGTGGGACTGTGTGAGCTCTGTGAAGTTCAGCAAGGCCAAGTGCAAGGTCCTGCACCTGGGTCAGGGCAATCCCCGTTATCAGCACAGGCTGGGCATGAACAGATGGAGCAGCCCTGCCCAGAAGGACTTGGGGGTGCTGGTGGGTGAGAGGCTGGACATGCCCCGGCCATGGCACTCACAGCCCAGAGAGCCAAACGTGTCCTGGGCTGCACCCAGAGCCCCGTGGGCAGCAGGGCAGGGAGGGGATTCTGCCCCTCTGCTCCGCTCTGGTGAGACCCACCTGGAGCACTGCACCCAGCTCTGGGGGCCCAGGAAGGACAGGGAAGGACAGGGACCCGCTGGAACGAGTCCAGAGCAGGGCCATGAAGGTGATCAAAGGGACGGAGCACCTCTCCCATGAAGACAGGCTGAGAGTTGGGGTTGTTCAGCCTGGAAAAAGGAAGGCTCCCAGGAGATCTTACAGTATCTCCCAGCACCTAAAAGGACTACGAGAGAGCTGGACAGAGACGTTATATATGTACACTTAGTGATAGAACAAAGAGAAATGGCTTCAAAATGAGAGCAGGTTTAGATTAGGTCTTGGGAAGAAATTCTTTACTGTGAAGGTGGCAAGGACCTGGAACAGGTTGCCCAGAGAAGTTGTGGATGCCCCATGTCTGGAAGCGTCCAAGGCCAGGCTGGATGGGGTTTTGAGCAACATGATGTAGTGGAAGGGGGTTTGAATGAGAAGACCCTTCGAACCGAACGCATTCTACGATTCTGTGACCTTATAAGAAAAAATTAAATCATTCATAAGTTATACTAAAGTAATGAAAAGAAAGAATATTGATCCTTAGTAAGTCTTACTTTTTCCAGTATTAAATGTTAGTCCTTCCCAAGGTGAATTTTGCTACTACATGAAATGAAACCTGCATATATACGTAGATTTTCTCAGGAAAAACACAGCAGTTCTCTGCTCTGAGGAAGGACCATGAGAGTTTTTGCCCATTATAGCACCAGTTTTTCACCACAGAAAATTTTGCACTGATATCTGCAGTAAATAACTCTTACCCTGTAAATCCAAAAGTTTCATCATCAGCATATCAAGTACCTGCTGCAATGGTTAGTTATGCTGGTATGAGATGTTTTTCCTGCTGTCAGACTGGACAGTTCAGCCACAAACAAGTTGCTGTGGGAGACCCAAGTGGCATATTGAATGTAAAACATCCCTGTTTTTTTTATGTCACCTACAGTCAGCATCAGTTACTGTTTCTGCATTTGAACTTAAATGTTTTCTTGATCTATGTTTATACTAGTAAAACAATGTTCATGAGTGCAATGATTTATGTGCATCTTAATTTTTTACCTCTCCCAGCAAGCAGGGTCTTGGGAACTGTAGGTAAATGCGAGTAAATGTGAGTAAGAATTTACAGTAAGCCTAGGAGAAAAATGTATGGGCACATTGACAGCTAAGTGTAGTTTGGGCCCCTGATCTAGTGAACCATTGAATTATCATTTTAACCTTCAAAATGGATTCTGTTGTATGACTTCATGGTGACTGTTCAAAAATGCTGGAATTAATACACAGCTCACATCCAAAAAAGCCATAAAACAAGCCTCACTAAACTCTTCAGGATGCTGTGATATGTAACTTTTGCTCATGCATGTGTTAAAGGAATGCCCTGAGGTCTCAAATAATGAGATGAGTAATAATCTGTCTTTTTGTTGAAAATCAGGGGGAAAATCTTTATTGTATTCTTAGGAAATTTTTCTTTCATTATCTGTGGGCTTGCACTGAGAATGTCTCTGTAAGATCTTCTGTCAAACCAAGGCTCACTGGCACAATGGCACAAGGTTTTAATTGGCTCAGAAGTTAAGCTGGCAACTGTCAAAGGAAGAGACTCTTACCTGTCTGAACCACTCCCTGTTTTTGACATATGGCATTGGTTGTTCCTTCATTTGGAAATACCACAAATGCCGTGTTTTGTAACTGACAGCCTAATTACTGTCTAGTGATTAGCGTTTGGCATAATAAACTGTCTCTTGGATCACTTTAGCTGGTAATACTTCGCATGACCGTTTCATAATTTAAGATCATAAAATGGAAAGCTAAATTAATTCACAGGCATGAATGGACCTGAAAGGTTTTATCTCGGTCACATTTTTCCAGCTAGTTATCCATTCCCAGTAACTGTTGTTAGAGCACATGCACATATTTTGGAAAACCAAAGTTGCATCACCATCGCCACTAAAACTTAAATGTCTGTGGCTACAGTGCACGACAGGTTTTAGGTAGGCAAAAGCCTCCTCCTCCCCCCTTAGCCTTAAAAATGCTTTTTTGTTTCAAATTGTGTAACTCCTTCAGCAGGATGTGCCAAGAGCCCGGCTTTGGCTGGGGTGGGTTTTCTTTGTATGGGTTACAGGGGCCCCTGCCAGTGCCTCGGCTCCGCTGGCTGCCAGGCACTGTGGTGCTCTGAGGGCTCTCGGCTGCTGGTGCCGCCGCTCCAGCTGTGCTCATGGCCTCGGATGTACAGGCCTGGTGCTTCCAGCTGCTCCCACACCTCAGCACCGCTCCTCCTGCAGGAGCAGGTGCTGGGTGAGGAAGGGAGCAGCCGGCGAGTGACAGAGTGGTGGCTGCAGGAAGAGCCAGACTGTCAGATGTCTCTCTGAATGCATGCTGGCAGACACCGTGGAGAGTTCAGAGCTGAAAGGGAAGACAAAGGGGGCCCAGTAAAGAGAAGAGGACTACAAATCCTCTGGGATCATTAAGGTTAGATAATAAGTTCTGTGGTGTTTTTTCACAGGATGATTGATTTTGTCACCAAGAGCAGTAATTTGTTGTCAGCTCTTCAGGTTAGTGGTGTTCTGGAGAAAGCCATGTCAAAAATCACTATGCAGCTGATATTCTCAACCTCAAGACTTGTCCACAAAATATTTTATCTCTAGGCTGTTCCAGTAAACTCAACAAGCTACATTCTCTTCAGGGTATCAGCCCAGAAGCACAAGATTGAAGAGCAAAAGGGAGAGAATGACTGCTCAGAGCTGCTCATGAAGAAAGACCTCATGAGACTATGTTTGCAGTGACTACTGTTCTGCATTTCAGAAGTGAAAGCAAGGAATGTGTCAGAAATGTTTTCTCCTATCTTCAGAATGTTGTGGTGATTCAAGTCTCCAGAAGCTGGAACACTAGTCTGATGTCTGTCTCCTGGATAAATCCCTCACCACTATAATACCAACAAACAAAAAGAGAAACCATTGGCCAAGGGGACATTATTAGCTTTCCTAATTAATTAATAAATATCATAATATTAATTAGACTGGACACACCTATTTCATGGATGTGAAGAGCTCTTTGCAGCTGTGCAACCATTACCCATCCCAACCATGCAGTTTTGAGAGTATTTACCCATTTAGGCACCCCAATTCCAGGACAGCCTGACCAGGACAGCTGACCCCACCAGATGGGCAACCACAGGTCTGGAGTTGAGCCATTAGCTTTGTATGAGGATGATGTGTGTGCAAAATCATTACTTTTTCAAACTTGCGTTACTGAACTTTCAGGAAAAAATGGACCACTTCTAACCTAAGACTTCTGTTCCCTGTGAATGTTTTGCCTTAAGAACTCCAGTTAAAGGAAATTTTCCTTCTTTCCTGCAAAATTATGAAGGAATCCTTGAACCTTTTTGCTGCAGGAATTGGTCACCTTTTCACAGCTCCAAGGACCTGCCAGCCTGAACATCCAAAGCAGATGAGAGAACTGAGCAAGTAAAGAGATTTCTACCGCTCTGTTGTGATTTTACCTTTCTCAAATATTGCAAAATAGAAGAACCAACAAACAACTATCAGAACCTGAACCTTCACTCTAGTGTTTTGCAGGCTGGACTATTCTGAGATCTGTCTCTAGGGAGTGTTTATTTGTTGTGTAAAAGTGTCCCAGGCTGCCAACACATCAAAAAGCAAACAGAGCAATAAAAGTTGGGCTATTTTTGTTTGTTTTCTTCACCCTGCTTCACAAAGAGCGAACTAGCTGGCTAATGAAATTATATAAACCTATTATGTGAATCTCTAAATAAATATAAAATCCAGGTCCAGTTTGCAGAGTGACTTGTAGGGAATTACAACATTATTGGATCATGATCATAATTATTTGGTCAATCTTCCTCTCTTTTAGAGAAGGCAAATAAATCATAGAGAAGTTGTGGGTTCCATCATAGAGAAGTTGTGGGTTCTAGCAAAAATGATGAATGATGGCAGAAATCTGATCTCTCGCCTTCCCAGGTTTTTCTTCAAGTTTGGGTACAAGAATACTCTGTGCAAAATATTCCTGTCCTGTATTTCCTGTAATCTACCATGGGCAATAATTGGGCCACCCAAGGCTGCCTGGGTTCCACAGAACTGAATTGGGATTCACTGGGATTCAAAACTGGAGTGGGTCTGTGTACGTAGAGAGGTTTTTGGATGCTGAGTGGACATCACTTACATATCAGAGGTAGGGAAAGAGTCATTAGATGTATCCTGAGGTCTGACCACAGCAGTGAAACCACGCACTGCCCCTCTTTTCAGGCTAAATTTCCTTCCTGTTTCCAACACAAGATCCAGACAACCAAACAGAAAACTAAAAAAAAAGATATGTAGAGAATACTCTAGAAATGTTTAGCAAAGCGCTTGTTAATCCTTTGAAAAATAATGGGCGCATTCAAAAGGAATGAGAATCTGTTTCTGATGGGTCACACAGACTGGTATCTTGGCAATTTTTGTGCACAAGCAACAGTGCAACTGATGGTAACTAGTACAGAACACAAGCACACCTCTCTACTACAGCATTTTCCTCCAGTCTCCATAGCAAGAAGTATTTCACATATCAAGATGTGTGCTGCTTTTAATATCAGCAAACATTATTCAAACACAATGACTTGCCTTTTAGCCATGACCCAATCAAGAATCACTACAGAATGTCCTCTTCCTATATCACAGCTTCTCCCACTTGATTTACCTTCTGAGGTGGGTGCCGGAGCTTAACATCCACCATAAAAGTACAAGTAAATAAAAGTAAATAAAATTTAAAATGTTCTTGAAAGAGCTAATTCCATCTAAGCATCATGAGTTTAGCAACTGCATGCCAGTGCATTTCAATATTTACATCTACAACTATATCAGGTGGCCCCTAGAGAAGCAGAAACTTTGGAAAGTTTAATGGGGGTTTTGTTGATTTTTTTAGTTGGTTTGTTGCTGTTGTTTTTTGTTTGTTTTTGAGTTTGGGGGGTTTCCTGTTTTGATTTTTGTTTTCCTCTATTATTTAATATCATTTGGTAACAGAAAAAACCCCAGTGTTTGAAATGCCACTTGAATATGTTCCTAGGACACAGAAATGATGTGTCAGTGGTTTTTAAATAAACCAACTGATGCAAACATTAAATAAGAGCCTTGTGCCCTATAGGAGACTACTTGATCTAAGTACTTTGGAGCTGCTGGGAAGTAGCCAGTGCCTCTTTCTTAAAAAGCTGGATATTCATCACTCCCCCTGTATGTCTAGATACCATGAAGGTGAGAAAATTATATGTAGCCTGGATCCGGCAGGCAAGTAAGGTCATTAAGAGCAGTCACCTTCTTCATCCTTCAGGATTAAGGATGGAAAGGGAAAGGCTCTGAACTTCAAGTGGCTGGTATAGCCTGGATTAGGCAAAGAGCACTGCAAGCAGCCATGCAGGGGACTGTGAGGGACTAATCAGCCTCTTCTAGAGGACAAAACCAAACTCTGCTGTAGCACATAGATTGCTAATAGCACTAATTATCAGGTTTACTGGCAACTTGTTAAAACATCGAGAATTAAAGAAATGTTCTGCTCTGGGTTCTGAGCTTGGTAAGACCAGTGTGAATTACATGAAACCATAAGTATGCTTCCAGCAGATCTGAATATCTGTACATCTTAAATAGCTATCATTTACATTGGTTTCTTACCATTATGGCTTTTGATCACAATAATGGCTCATCCACACTGATTTGAGGAAATGTTCACTCTCTCTGTAGTTGTTATGTAGGTAAATATTGTGGTTCGAGTGCTAAAATGCACACAGTTGAAAAATAATTATCCATAATGTTAGCCAAGAAAAACTTGGCAAGCACTTTAATGCCATAGAGCTGGAAATAGAGTTGCTGTAAAGCATCTTTATTTTCTTAAATAACTAGGATTAGATAAAATATGTCAGTAAGAGAGATCTTTGCAGTAAGAATTAGGTAAAATTATCTCTTTTTTTTCCTCTAAAAGAATGAGCATTTTCTTTGCATTTTGAACTGAATTAAACAATCATATATTTCTTTTGTTTCTTCTGACTTTTCTCTCAGAGAATGATATTTTCAGAAGTAATAACTAAGAACACCTATAGCAAAAAAAAAAAAAAGAAAAAAGAAAAAAAAATAAGGAAAATTAATTCCTGTATATGCTGAATCAAGAATTGGACCTTAACTGTTATTTTCTAGTTCCATTTAAATATAAGCAAACTGAGATCTAAAGTGTGTACAAATACTTATTATGGTTATTTAAAAATAAGATAGGCATTTTATCACTCTAATACTAGTACTAAATACTTACTATACTATCCTCATTGAAAAATTCTCCTGGGTTCAAAAACTTTTCAAATTAGAGTAGTTTCACAATTTTGGAATGATTTTCAGTGAATGCATTCCTGGAAATAGCAGTCTGTGAACAACAAACTGTAAAATAGAAAATAAAATAATAAAATTCAGCTAGTGATTTGTTCACTCCAATTCTCTCTCCTACATTCTAATAACTAAAATTCAAACATTTTACTGTAAGTATTAAATGACCACTTGTTTTAAAATGACACAGCAATTTATTGAGATATAAAGAGTAAAGTTGTAGACCTTTCACATGAGAAACATTCAGCACTCGCCTTTCTGCCTTGATAGCAGTGTTGGAAGTGATTCAGACATTTCCCAGTGTCACATGCAAAAATTTTCTATGGAATTTTCTTTACTGCACCTTAATGAAGGGTTTTGTTCCTTGTACACTGTAAGACAAATAGTATTAATTCCTAGGCAAACTTAGATAAATAAATATGTTTTTGTACTTTATGGAAGAAGGGGGTTACTTTATCACTATCAAAAGCAAAGTGTCTCCAGTTTGTTATCAGTGCACAGTGAATGTTTGCCTTAAGATGAATGTAATATCAGGAACCTTACAAAGGAGGAAATAAAAACCAGACACCGATAAAAATGTGCTGAAAGTGTTCCTTTTGTCAAATGCAATGAAGGTGCACTGTGTCTTGTGCTCTGCTTCACTCTGGGGCTGGACAGGATTACTCCATTGACAATTTGTTCTATTTTAACTTTCCAAGACCACTGGAGGCCTGGGAAGACTCACGAGTTCTGGTGACAGATGCTGGAGGTCTGTTATCTTTAAATTAAGAGTTTTTGGGCCATTCCAGCCTGAATTTCTGTCTTTTGGTTAAGCTCAGAGGAGATCCATCTGGTGTTCTGGCAGCACAAATCTGCTATTATTGCCTCCTCCACGTGCTGCAATGCTGGCTTAGATAGTGCACCTGTAGGAATGAAAGGGAATTTCCCCCGTCTCGCCCCACCCCACTCATTTACTTTCAAGCTTGACCTATCTTGTTCTGTTGGGATTGCCAAAAAAAGGCTTAAGTCATGGTAGTGGTATTTTTTATCTTTGTGCAACTGAGAATAAAACTGAAGATACTAATTAGTTCTATATGCAGCCTGGAACAGTCACTAAATTTTGACAGGCTTTGTCCCTTCCAGTTCAACTCAGTGATCTAAAGCCAAACAGTTATGTTTCTCAATAATAATTCCATCATCTCAGGAAAATTATTTTTGTCCAGCTGTTTTACTGGGAAATGATAAAACACAGTGGAAAAACAAGAAAATATGGGGCTTTTTTTTTCCTTTCGATTTAAACTGAGTGCTTTGAAAGAGTTAAACCAAAATCTGACATAAGAATTTGTTAACCAGCTTCTCAATTCTGTACGTTTGGTCTGGAAATTTCATGGATTTCTATGGATCAGCAGCTGCCTAGACTGAATGGGTCATAAATGCATGTCTGAATCCTGAGCTCCTTTCCTTGGTGTTTATGCAGGTTACACACTCAGACTGTTCCCCCCACACCCTCCCTGCATCCTAGTGCTGTTTGTTTGCTCTCCTCTATTTTAATACAGCTGAAACATCGTCTCCTGGACCTTCTTCTAAGAAGTTCCAATAAGCGGAAAAATAATTTAAACCTTTAATGACTCTTTTCAGTTTTGTGCTGAATTTAGGGTAGTTCACAATACAAAACTTCAAAATTTGATTAAATTTCATTAAAATAAAACTCTAAAAAAACCCCACAACCCAAAGCCTTTCTCATGAGGAGCAGTATTGTGTTGCCCTAATTTTGATGGTATAAACCAAAACAGATCAATAAACAGAAGTTACCTGTCACTGACCCATGTGACCAGAGAGAGAATCAGCTCTTGCCCTGCAGATCTTGAAGAGAAGCAGACCCAGCACAGGACAAGCTGAGGGAAATCCCTCCTGAGATGCAGGTTGCTGACAGATGCCAGCAGTGCATGCAGGGGTGTGCAGAGAGGTGCAGGGATGTGCAGGGAGGTGCAGGGATGATGCTCCTAACTTCTGACTGGCACCTCTCCAAAGTCTGTCCTGTCCCATATGGATTGACCAGGCTGATGTGGTTCTGTCTCATGAGAAATGGGAACATGCTCTTTGGGGGCCTTCTCACTAACTTGGTTTCACATTCACTGGACATTTTGAGCTCCCAGGAACCTTTTAAAAATTGTAAGTATAATCAGAATCCCAGGAAATATAGATTATTTTTTAAATAGTTAACTGCTGTGAATCCTATTTCTTGGTGGAGAAACATCACTCCCTTGCTCTGGTGCCTATCAGATGACATGACCCTACACCTACATCTGTCATTTGATGCAGCCAGGAAGAACAGGGTCATTCAGAGGGTTGCTTTCCTGGGGCAGAGTCTCCAGCTTTGAAAATAAACATCTCAGCTTTTTCTTGACATTTTGTTTTGATAGTGACTTGAATGCACTTTGGCATTTGTCTAGTAACAAGAGATAATTGCACCAGGGTGGGATGGTCTCAGAGGGCCCTTCTATTACACTTCTGGAGTTCCTGTTGGGATCAGTTGCTGCCTCTTGATCTTCTCAGTGATCTGCCATTCTGTGAAGTATCATGCAGAACAACAGATGCAAACAATCTACATTCACCAAAGAACTCAGTTGGAATAATATTTTCTTTTTGAAATTTGTTCTACCCATAAATCTTTTATATGGAATCTTTAAAAAAATAAAAAAAAGAACAGCCGACAACCAAGTAAAGCTAATGTGACATCTTAATCACCTTTTATTTTATTTCAAATTATACATCCTACTGCTACAATACAAAAATAACCAAACTTACAAAAACACACCAAGCTAAGTCTATAGTTTCTGTGCACACTCATAGTTTTTTGAAACATCAAATATGGCATAGAGACTTTGAACAAAACTCTGCCATCTGTATTTATCATGCTGTTTGTCAGAACAGCAGCCTTATCATATTACTATTTTTTTAAAGGATAGGTTGCTGGTCTATCACTCAACTCCTATCCTGTAGGCAGCTTTTTGTCTGGATTTAGGTCCTTAATCTCTCAAACTATATGGATTTCCAGGAATTTAAACACTCACCAGTCTAAGTCTTAATGGATTTCAGAACTTTCCTGCCATTCCAATACATTAAGGAAGTGTCTCCAGGGAAAAGGCTGTGTTTGTGTTGTACTTTACTACCTCTTGAGGACTTCCCTATCCTGTCTTACTATGATTATGTGGTTATGATGAGACCATCACCTAACCTCCACTTTGTTCTTCATTTCCTCTGTTTGGAAATTCACTCCATATGGGAGTGAGAAGAGAGAAAAGGTCTGAATTCACTTCAGTGTCTGGCTATTCCTGGGTCAGGTTAAAAAGGCAGATGTGCTATGTGTAGTTCTTTTCCTTCCATGGGATCCTAGCAAGACTCCTTGATGCCAACACTGCGAGGAAATCTTGGCTCCCTCCTGATTTTTCTGATATGCTTTAAAAATAAGAAATGGAACAAAAGAATATACACTCTTAAGTAGGTGTCTATAATGCTCTACTGACAATGTGATCTTTATTAACAGCTTGCTGCCTGGTTTAACATAACAAGCGTGCAATGTGAGGTAGAGGTGTTCACAACTTTGGTAGGTGGGTTGGCACTGGCTTTTTGGAACCTGCAGGGGTGTAATGAGGTGACACATCCAAAGGCTTTATACTTAGGTTGGATTTCCATATGGATTTCAAACGTATTCAAACATCTTGAATAAATTGAGAGAGCAGCCTTCCTTGAGACATTTGGCACTTTGGATGCAATTAGAAACCAAAAGTGGAAAAGACTTACTGAAATGTTTTAAACTTCAAAAAACAGTGAACTTTGGAGGCAGTTGTAGGAATGGGGAAGGTTCAAGGATTATAGTAAATATAAAAACATTTCTGCATGTTACCATTCAGTTCAAACCTCTGTACACCAATTCCTTTCACCACTTTAGCCAGCTTTATTCTTACTTCATGCAGAACACTCAGAAGAGTTAAAAAACCAAGTTTTATTCATCTTGTCCTTTTTTAATGTCAACATTAGGTTTTGGTGTACAGATGAATCAAAAGGTATTTATCTGCCAAGAACTGAATCCAGAGTTCTGGATTTCTTCTGCAACAGCAGATAATTTTGCTCACACTTCAAGAATATTCTCTATTTTAAACATTACTGTTTCATACAGTAGAAATTCAGAGACATGTAGGTAGGTTCTGACAATATAAGCAAGGGTGCTGATTTGCAGACGTTTGATTTTAAAATCCAAGTATTCTGAACCTGCAGCTGGCTCCTGTTTTTCTCACTGTCAATCCCCAAATGAATGTACTCGACACCCTGTCTTTAGGGAAGTGGGGATGTGGATTTAAACTGTGTGTCTCAAGCCTGTTCCTGGAGTTAAATGGAATGTGCAAGTCTGTCCATGTTGGACTGAACATGATCTCACACTGGGGCAGGTCAGAGGTAAATGTACTGAAGTCAGTGGAACAGACCTCAGCCTCGTAACTTCTGTACCATTAAGTTTCACTTACTTCAACAAAGTTGATTTTGATATGCTCTGATTGAGCGAGCCTCATATTAAAGCCCTCATGTGAAAGTCATTGTTTTTCTTTTGACTTTAGCAAAAATCCCAATACAGCAATACTGTAATAAGATGAGATTTTTTTCTGCTAAAAGTGCTGGTTAAATTTCTTTAAAATAAGCACATGAAAAGTTTTGTATTGTCTTTATAAAGAAACGCATGCTGCTAGCTAAGAGAGAGGAGAAATATTTTGCAGCATTAAATTATTTTTTACAGTTCAATCATCTGGAAGGTTTCCATATGTCATATTTACACTCACTTCCTATTTAATGCAATACAGATTTTTTACATGCATCAGCCTTGAAGCAAAATAACGTATGGAGCAACCTATGCAGTTTTTTTTTTAACGAAATGGCATGCTTTTGTTTTACAAAAGAATTTTAGTGGGGAGAGTGCAAGACTCTGAAACATGACACTGTTTCTTTAAATCAACTTTTTTTGCACTTCCACTGCCCAGCTCCAGCTGTGACATAGACTGACAAAATGTAAAGGTTGCATGTATTCCATCCAAATCAAAGATTTATCAATTCAGTAATCACAATAAATGAACATGAAGTTATAGAATCACAGAAAGGCAAAGACCTTTTGGTTCACTGAGTCCAACCAGTAACCCAGCACTGCCAAGCCCATCACTAAACCGTGTCCCTGATTGCCAGATGCAATCTAAGAACCTCCAGGAATGGTGACTCCACCACTTTCATGGGCAGCCTGTTCCAATGTCTGACCACCCTTTTAGTGAAGAAATTTTTCCAAATATCCAACCTAAACCTCTCCTGGCACAGTTTAAGGCTGTTTCTCTTGTCCTGTCACTTGTTGCTTGAGAAAAGAGACTGACCTGTACCTGGCTACACCCTCCTGTCTGGTCTTTGTAGAGAGTGATCAGGTCCCCCTCGAGCCTCCTTTTCTCCAGGATAAACACCCCCAGCTCCCTTATCAGCTGTTCCTCATCAGCCTTGTGCTCCAGACCCTTCCCCAGCGCCATTGTCCTTCTCTGGACATGCTCCAGCATCTCAATGCCTTTCTTGTACTGAGGTGCCCAAAACTGGATGCAGGATGCAGCCTCACCAGAGCTATTGTGACCAGAATTGTGTTTGAAAACTTGATAGTCAAGCTTGAATATCCCAAAGTGCTCTTTAATGGGCTCTGTGCTGGCCTTAAAAATGCAAGACACATAAATTCCAGTCCAAAATCCTTCCTAATTGTTAACTACTACTTCTGTAACCTAGAATGGTCTATAAATGTTGGGTTTCTGAGCATGGTCCAGTCACCTTGATGGTTAAAATGTGCAGAGGCATATTTTTCTATTGAGGAAAAGAGGATTATTTTAAGGATTATAGGAAGTGACAAGATAATGAGTCTCTGAGCTTCTTAAAAAAACTTTGAAGCCATATTCCACCCTTATTTGACTATAAAATTCTACTAGATTGTAAAATCAAGGTTTAACCTATAGACTTCTGTCTACTTTATATTTAGGCACCTTGAGCTGATGGAACTATCGTGGACCCACATGATTAGAAATTTTAAAATGCAAAGAATGAAATATAGCTGTGTTTGTAGAATGGAATGCTACAAACAAATTAGCTCTGCAAGTCTACCACCACATTCAAATCTGCTGGAAATAAGTTCAGACTCTATGGAAACACCTGGGTGGCACTCAGCATGATTCACAGGAAGAGAGCAGGGCAGAAGAAGAGAGAGTCCTCTCTTACTGCTGCCCTAAGGAAAGCCTGCATTCCTAATCTTGGTCCCCAGGCTATAATGGGGGCTGTCTGGAGATACACCAGTGCCCTTTCAAGATGGTTCACTAGCAAGAAGCTTGACAGAATAACAGTCAAATTTCTGTGTTTTCTGGGGAGTGGGGGAAAAGGTAAGGTTTGTGTTCAGCACCCTGGCTCTGTTCACATTAATCACTGCATCATCAAAAAGTGGTCCTTAATTTGCTGCTGAATATTAGGCAGGAAGACTGATTTTCACAAATTAGACAGTTATGAAAGATCCTCACCAGTGCCCTGTTTCTACACTGGAACAACACTTTTCTGCAAGCAAAATATGCTGAAATGCTTAAATGTGAGAATAACTAATCATGAAAGAAGACTGAGATTCCATCAGACTTTGGGGAATGGTATCTCCAAGTGTTTGCTTTTGGATTTGCCATCCTGGACAAAGGACAGACTAGAGGGAACACAGAAACACATCACTGTACCTTATGTAGCAAAGCAAACACATTTGCACTCCACTAACTCTCTCTTAAATAATAAAGAAAATGTTTTTGTGCTCTGTTTGATTAGTATTGAATAAAAGACCAGTGCTGAGTAATTGCTGGATCACCACTACTATTGGCACATGTAATTCATGGCTCAAAGGAGAGCTTTGTGCCTCTGTCCCCCACAACTCTCAGGGCCAGGACAGACACCTACACTGTTCTGGGGGAAGGACAGCTGGCACCTGGGAGCAGGCAAACAGTGCGGCCCTGGTACCACACCTGCTTCACACCTTGCAAGGATTGGCAAGACCCAAGCTGGTTGATATGCCTGGATTTGCACTGTGTTAAGCTGCACTGAGTGAGTTTTTTGTCTCAGGTTCCAAATAGATTGTAATTCCCTAAACCTCCTTTTTGTTTTGTGGTGTAAGTAGAGCCTTGGTAGAATGCTTGCATGTTTGCTGCATGCAGCAGAAGGCATTTGTCCTCCAAGAGGGCTTCCCACATCCTCAATTTTTAAGCCTTTTTTCAAGGAAAAATCTTCTTCAAGCTCATTGACTTGATTGTGGTTTTGCATCAAAATGCTGTTTTAAGCTAAGTCAGTGGGTCACTGGCTGTAAACCAGTCCAAGCTGACTTGAAACTTTTGGAAGTACAGCTCCTGACCTGAGTAAACCTGGCCTCAGTTAAAAGTTTGCAACAAAGTCCAAGGTAATTTGCTACCAAATGTTTTGCGTGAGTCTTAAGATTCCATATCCACCTCCCTAACAACCAGCTAATCACTATTTATTGTTTGCGTGCTTGTACCAGTGAAGACGTACTAAAGCACAAACACAAACTTTATTTATCTGGATACTGCTATCTGCTACCTATGTCAGTATCACTGCAGATTATGAGCACTCACTTGGCACTGCCTGCTACTGTTGATAGGATGTGGTCTTTACTCCAGCCCCCATACTCTGCATGCAAACAGCTAATCAGTCTGACCATTTGCTGAGTGACTTGACAACTGCAAGAACCAGATGTTAAGTTCTAGAATTTATTTTTCCAGTAGGGTCATTTAGGTCTCTGATTTGTTTCCTAGCTAGCTCTTCTTAAGTCTTTTATCTGCCTTCTTGGCTGATTTCCATCAAAACAATAAAGCATTTATGTGTCTCAGTTTCCGCATAATCATCATCTCCAACTGCAATTCCAAGAAGTCCCCTGTGTAATGATGTGAAGGTTTTCTTTTCCTTGTGAAAGCTGTGAATGAGGTACGGATTTTGTTATGTCAGATACAATATTCCTATCTTGTTTATAACTGCTCAAAAGAACATACTGTGAAGCTTCATTCACAGAATTGACATTTCAAATTTATCAGAACAGGATTTACACTCTGATGTTGGTACAACTACAAAAGTTATCTCTGATGGGTGGAGGAACAAGTTTGTTTTGGGTGGAGTGAATCCGTCCAAGTATCCATAGGGAGCAAAGAAAGGACAAGAAAACCTGGGATAGCCTTTGCAGTCATACTGATAATAAACAGTCACCCTGAAAACACTGGGGAAAAATAAATTAAACACTACGCATTTTCCTGGTAAGGGTTCTTATCCTTTGCTTACTTGCACTCAGAGGTTAATATTAAATAAAACAAATGTGAAATAAATAAATAAATAAATAAATAAATAAATAAATAACTGTATACACACACACACACACACAAACGCTACATATGTATATAAACATTTTTAATAGAGTGCAGTTTTCAAACTCCATATACTTTGTTCTTGCATGAAGGAAAGCATGAGAACAGAAAATATTGCCTGATATGTCCACACTCATTAATCAATATCTAACAGAATCGTACTTGCACCTGTAAATTACTGCTTCCTCTTTAGAAGAACTGCTTCTCTCAAGATTTGGATCACAATTCTCTCTCTCTTTTGCAGTTCTGCTAGGAAGGAGTACCTGGATCTAACAATCACTTAAATCACTTTTCAACCCTTCTTATTTACATGGTGATACTATCCCAATGTATAAGCAGTACCCAAAATTACATTAGTAGTTCTTCAAGCCAATCTGACATCGTATGAATTTGCTGGTTCAGATGCAAATCCTGGCTCAGAAAGTCCATTTGCAGAATGCCAGCAGACAGAGTGTACTGTAGAATAACCTTGTTAACACCTCACCTCCTTCAAAACTCTTCCCCTTGGCTTCATGGTGCTGGTTACTATCAGAAAGGAGCTACTGAATATAGGGTGCTTTGATCTGAATCACTCCAGTTGTACTCATATCAAATTTTTTGCTTTGGAATACTACTCTGTTAACATTATTGACCTTCATTTGCACTGCTGGGTTGAAAAACCTGCATTTGGCAACAATATACAAACCCAAATCATCCACTCACAGCAATGTCCAAAATTAATAGTTGTGCCATCCTCACACAGTCAAAGGTGTACTCGTTGTACAAAGCTCAGAAGACATTGTAGTTACTACCCCAAAGATCTAAAATCCAAGGAGGTGAATCCTTCTCCTTTTAGTCATGATAAGTGGAATTTCTTCTCCAGGCTGATAGAGGGCTTAGGTGCCACTTCACTTGAGTAATCACAGGAGCCCAGAATCAGGGAGTTGGGTTTGTACAGTGGTGCTGGTAGTGACATGCAGTATCATTTTCTCTAAAATACACTTTCCAGTGCCAGGGTGCATCTCCTCCATGAACAGCATAAGCTAACCCCTCTTGTTGGCACAATTTAATGTGCATCATGGTTTTTCAGGTCTTGTTAGAGGTTGATATTTTTCCACATTCATGGCTACTGTAAACGTGCTGTTTGAGCAGTGTTGTTGGCACACCTAATTAATGTCTTTGAAGAGGTTGTCATTCTTCTATGGATGAAAAGATGAAAAGAACTTGAAGGGGAGAAAGCAAGTAACAGTGATGAAGTATTTGAGTAATGGGTACAAAATTCAGAATTACAATTTCAGCCACCTGATTCTGAAATATATCACAATGATTAATTAATAACATCTCTTCATGCAAGGAGGTGCTGTGAAAACAAACACAAAAAAGACTCTGAATGTTTCTGGCATGGTTCTGGTAATGTTCAGTCACTCGGCTAGTATTTAAGAGAATTCACAAACTACTGTTTGTCTCATTCTTGCCAGCTGTGACTCTCAAAGGGGCCCCCAATGCCATCAGCCATATGATGAGGTTTTCAAAACTCAGTTTGAATTGTCCCCAGCAGATTACTTCTCTCTGCTGTGTTTGGGCAGGATGGCTTCCAAGGAATCAATTCCTTAAGCTTCAGACAATTTTCATCTCTTCTCATCTCTTTTTTTCCCCTCTCTGTTTATTCCCTCGAGATAAAGAATCAGTTACTACATTTAAAACACTTGGGTTTAAGACCCCCACCATTTCACATGACAGATGGGTCGTACATATAAAACTTGCATGGCTTTTCTTACTGTGTATATCTTGAACACTTCTTCTTTTAGTGATGCTATTTTCTTAGTACTACAACAGAAATAGAGTGGCTTTACCTGCATACTCTTCTGACGTGCAAGTGTTAAGGCAGCTCCACAATCTTCCGTGCTGGTGTTTGGTAGTGCACAAGCTGTGTTGGCGGGCCAGCACTCCCCTAATGCCTATCCTTTCCAAACATGCTGTGTCTTTCCCTTATGTGGGCATGTCCTTGAAAGGAAATTTTCACCAGTGAGTGAAAACACATGTCTATCCTCCCTTCTGAACATCTGTCAGAACATTCAGACAGATCCTCATTTCCTGTGGGGTGGCTATGGGAACTCTGGTGACAGTGAGTTGACTGAAGGTTCTTTCAGTCTCTCTCCTCTTCCGGGTCCTGCTTAAATAACACCTCATGTGAAACAGAAAATGCCTAGCTCAGCCTTCTGGATTTCATTTCAGGAGCATGCATGTGTGCCCCTACTGGATCTAGGTTTCCTCCAGGTCTGGAGAAGGTCCTGTAGCAGAGGTGTGGACTGTACTGAAAGGTTTCTGTCGTGGCGGATTTACTGGTCCTGGGAAACACTGTACTGGAAGCTGCTAAAATTTGCTTGTGTGGCTCTGGTTGCATCTCTGCTTGGGTCTTTGCTGGCATATTTTTCTGTTTCCAGTTGATAAGGCATTCCAAACTGAGGCATTCAGATGTCAGGTTGAATTTTCCCCAGCAGATAGTTGCTGCCAGATCAATATCCCAGCAAAACTTTGAAGTTTCGATGATACATTAACTTTACTGTAGGGGTTTTTTTAATATCAAAAATATAATACCATCAATTATTCTTTAAAAATTCTTCCTTTTGTTTATTCATCCACAAAGTCAAATCCAATGCAACTTTCACTCTAACTGAAGAAGCCATCAGGAAACCTTACTTCTTTGATTTTGCTGTTTTACAAATCATCCCTTGAAGACTAACCAGCTTTCCGTGTTCTTGTAGTAGCTAGTAGTAAAATACTATGGAAAAATTTTTACTATACCAGATAACTTGATGCTGATGCATATGTCACATACTCACTTTTGGTTAATAAAACAACCTATTTAGCAATTAAATAATTTGAAAAAAGTTTTAAGGCAAATCCGTAGTGACAAGGGAAGAAGTATTTCCTAAGTCCTGCGAGTAAGAAAGAGACAGAGAGAGCATCTAGTGTGGCTTTTATTTCGGAGTAGCAGATGCTGGTATAGCTCTGAAGATTATGGCAAGTACTTCTTTATTAATTTTTAATGGATTTTTATTAATTTTTTAATGGATTGATCAATCTTTTCCACCCATTGCTGCCTCTTAGCAATCAAGTTGGTAAGCATGAGCAGGACTGATGCTCCTCTTGGTCAGAATGACTTCAGAGAGGAAAGGGAAAAGGTTTGCCATCTCTATTCATCCTACCTTCACAAACAGGGCTTGATATGAACATATCAACTTAAATATGGTAGATACACATCACATGGAAAGACTAGGGCAGATTTATTTTTTAATACGTAAGTGGCCTGTTTGCATTTTGAGGCAGAGTCATCTTTCTTAAGAGCTGTTTCTGTCTGTTCCTGAGCTGGATTATGCACATCTGCCTTCTCCTTTTCCGAAGTGGCCTACATGTAAATGCCAGTTATTAGACAGTGTAAAATTCCCACTTCAAATTACAAAAATCACCACTTGTCTTAGAGATTTTCTTCTGCTCTGTGGATGCTATCATGTGCTCTATTCTACTCCCTGATTTGTATGAGGAGGGACAGATTCTGCATTACAGATGTGGCCAGCCCAGTATTCTGTGACCGAGTTAACTGTTGAGGGGGAATTCAATGAATCACAGTCAAATTCAGCTCTGGAGCTGATAAAAAGTTTCATATTTTCATATTCATATTCATAGTCCATATTCAAGATGTGTTAAAGAAGAACCTACTGTAAATCTGTAAAACAGCCACAATTTTGTAAGAAACCTTTTTTTTTTATGTGCAAGATATCCAGTAATTGTTCCTAGATGGTTATATTTGTGCATAAAGGACTGCCATGTATAAAGAACTGCCACATGCTTTCAATTAACATGATTTTGATTTTAGATTAAAACAACAAAATAAGGAACAATGCAAAGTTTACATGAAGGACCACAATATCTGCATTTCTTTATCTTTAGTGAACTCTGTAAGAAAGTGGGTGCCTCTGTTTTTTCCTTGCTTAAATAAGAAAAATAATAGAAACAATCCAAAAGCTTAAATAATTGTTTTGACTTTGCAACTTAAGTGAGAAGAAATTTCAGGCTACAGCTATCCACCTTCCTGAACTGATTCATTCTACCTCACTCAAACTCTATAGTGTAAATCTTAAAAACAGGAAAGAAATTAGTTTTCTGGAAATTGTGGCAGCTATTTCTTTCAATTGTTTAAAGGTAAAGGGGTCATGTTAGATATGTAAATATTAATGTTTATACCTTTGTCAGAATGCTAGCCAGAATTTATATCCTTCATTCTGTCTAAATGGGAATTATTACAATTAGAATGTTTTCACCTTCTGTCTTTGCCAGGTGGGTATGTCATAGGAAGAAAATTACATGAGACCAGTGTTATTTTATGCCCTGGGAATGCCACTTTACATGACGGATCTTAGAGCTCTGTTTACAGAAAGCAAAACTCTTCTGCTTAGAGAGAAAAAACAGCTACAGGAGTCAATTAAAGGATTAAACTGCTTTCTTAAAATATATGAGGCACTTCACAAAGTGCACCAAAACATGATTTTCAGAAGGACATGAGGAGTTGTTATTTGAAATGCCAAACAAACCACCAAAAGCTTCTAGTCCTGTTATAACATTCTTCTTAATTGAAGTTGATGATCCACTGGGGTATAATCGTCATTATTTATGAACAGTAAGATGTGATTATTAGCTACAGTTTCTACCATTTAGGTAGAAAGCTGCTTTGTTTGAATCAATAGGAAACACAAAACACATACAAGTTTTCTTCAAAGGATTCTGTACAATTGTATATCTATCATAGACATTGCTCTGCTGCCCTAGCTTTCATTTTATTAAGACTTGCAGTACCAAAATAATAGCTTTGACTTTTAACAGCTGTTTTTGTCAATGCAAATAACATACAGCCTTTACTAATCAGAACATCTTGCAGTATCCCAGAATAATTATCTGATATAGGAAGAAGTTCTGCTTGTTTTTTTTTAATCTTTCTTTATCCACTATGCTACAGTGGAGGGACTTCAGCCATGCTTTTAGACGAAGATGGTATCTTTTTTAAGAGGAACTTCTATGCGTAGAAGAAGCATTGTTGAGGTTTGACGCTGGCCCAACGCCAGCCACCCATGAGAGTTGTTCGATCACCCTCCCTTGCCACAGCTGGGCAGAGGAGGGAAAAATAAAAGTTAAAAAAGGCTTCATGAGTGAGATAAGGACTGGGAGAAAACACTTGAAGGGCAAAACAGGCTCCACTTAAGGTTGCAAAGTGAATTTATTACTTACAGAATCAGAGGAAGATAATGAGAAGTAAAATAAACCCTTAAAACACCTTTTCCCCTAGCCCCTCCCTCCTTCCCACCAACAGCTCAGGGAGACAGGGCAGGGGGGTTTTGGTCAGTCCATCACTGAGATTTTCTTCCACTGCTCTGGAAGAGGAGTCCTTCCCCTGGGAGACCCTGGAGTCCCTCCCACAGGAGACAATTCTCCATGAACTTCTCCAGCATGGGCCCACTCTCACGAGCAGCAGCCAAACCGCACCTGCTGCAATGTGAACTCCCCCCAGGGGCACACAGTCCTCCCAAAACTGCTGCAGCGTGGGTCTCTCTTTCCACGGCGTGCAGTCCTCCAAGGATAGGGTGCTCCAGCCTGGAAGCAGGGGCCTCCTCTCTTCTCTGAGTCTCCCACTGGATCTCAGCCTCCTCCAGGCATCCACCCGCTCCGGCATGGGCACTTCCCCACGGGCTGCGGGTGGATCTCTGCATCCCCCGTGGATCCCCACGGGCTGTAGGGGCACAGCTGCTTCACCATGGTCTTCACCACGGCCTGTGGAGGGATCTTGGCTCTGGCACCTGGAGCACCTCCTCCCCTTCCTTCTCCACTGACCTTGGTATCTCCATGTTGTTTTCCCTCACATGTTCTCACCTCCTCCTCCTCTTCTCTGACTAGGAGCAAAAACCTGTGACGTTGTTTTGATTTTCTTCGTAAATATGTCATCACAGAGGCGTTACCAGCCTCTCTCATTGGCCCAGGTTTGGCCAGCAGCATGTCCATCTTCAGAGCCATCAGCCATTGGCTCTGCCAGACATGGTGGAAGCTTCCAGCAGCTTCTCACAGGAGCCACCTCCGTGGCCGCCCTGCTACCAAAAACCAGGTTGTGCAAAACCAGTACAAAGCTTTGGGCATGCAACTGAGTTTTGACTGACTACAAGAGTTGTTATGTCCATTAAGGATTTGGTTCAAAGCCCAGTGAGGTTGGAGGACACTGTTTTAAACCAAAGTAATGATTGAGAACTGAATCAAGCTTGCAGTGATCTCAATTAAATATAGTATTTTTGAAAAAAATACTGTACTTGCTTGCAAGATTCCTATCAGGATACCATCTGAATTTGTCTTTGTAATCTGTTTTACCATCTCAGATACTTCCATTTATCACTGGGCTTCTAAATTTTCAGAAAACATAGTAATTTTAGCCAGTAACAGTGTAAGTTATTTGCTTTCTTTGGTTATTTTCATATGCCTCTCCTAACTCTAAGCTCTTTCATAGTTTAAAATTCATAGCTAAAGTTACAAAGCTTCCTTTATCCACTTACTCAATGACCCTGATATTAGACTGCCTATTAAAAGCAATAAAACTAATACTGCAGACCTTGAGACTCTATCTTCACTATGCTCTTGTCTGTATTTCCACTAATTATGAGCCCATAGTTCTCCCAAAAACACTTTAAAAATCATAACTTACCATATTCAGTTGCACACAATAAACTTGATAGGACTGAGTCCTCACTAAAATAAGCAGGAGGAGTTTGCACTACAGCTTTTTAAGCACACCTAAAAAACTTCTAAACTACCTCAAACCTAATGACTGATCCATGTGCTTAAGAATAGCTGTTTTATGAGATTACATTAGTGGATGAACTGGAATGGATTTTTTTAATATTTGTTGTGATGGTCTTCTTGTCCATATATGATTCTGCATTATGCTAGGTGAAGATTTGGCTACTTAATTTCTTTTTCTGTGGCTGTGAAAAAATGACATCAGTTGAGAACTTTTTCCTACACATATGTAAAAGGAAGACTATGCCATTCAAGTCATGGCAGACAAGTGACTGACATGGCCTTTTTGAGATGTGGGTTCATTTCTTCTTTCTTCTACTTTGGGAGTTTGAGAAAGCTGTCATATCCCTCCATATTTCAAATCTCCTTCCAAAAAATAGGAACGTAGGAAATAGGCATACCGATGGTAATAAGAGCTTAGATACCTATCTTGCATATAAATGCCTGTGTTTAGACATCTAAATACCAGCAGGTAGCTACAGCCTGCATCTGAAATCAGTCTCCTGCATTTACTATTCTTGATTACAGTCAAGAGTGATAACTCTTGAGTGAGTGTAACTTAAAAGGATAAACTGCTTAATTACAGAGAGGGAAACCATACATCCTGGCAGGAATTTTTGGCATGATCTTTCCCAAAAGAGCCCAGAAGCTGGGACAACAAATGGTAAGAGGGTACTTGCTGCAGTCTAAGCTCTGGTCAGTAAGAAACACCTGAAATACTAAGATCAGGGGTCTCAAGGATGGAACAGGGGAAGCTGCTCATACAGGTTATTGTAAAGAATTATTTCTATATTCAAATCCCCTCCCATGTAGGAAAAGCAATTTCTCCAGGTGTATTGCAAGCAGAAAAAAACAGTGAGATTTGCTGCTATGGAAGATGCAAGCACTCTGCAAGTGATCATAAGAAAGTGTCTGAGCTAACAGTGTAAGCTGGACAACCAGCTCTCCTGAGGGCCAGTTTCTGTGTGCTGGATAAGAAGGGAACATAGACAGCCAGCTGAGATCACACAGCTTTCACTGGAGACCTCTAAAGTTGGATGTGGTGAAATTTTACTTAGCATCTGATAAAGCTGAGCTGATGTTTCAAAGGGACTGCAAATGGTGCTCAGGGTATGTTGTGGTCATAGCGTGGGAAGCAGTGGCAGTGCCCACTACCTGTCCCTGTAGGCCAGGCAACAAATGCAGAACAGTCTAGACTTTGAAGGAATGAGAGATATTAAACGGCTTTTCTGAAGGGATAATTATATTTAATTTTTCTCAAATGTCTAGAAATGCCTTAAACTTTCTAGAAAGAGAAGATAAAAGACACTGTCACTGGCCAGTTTGTGAGCACTCAGTGTTTCTGTCTCCTCTGGCATGCTGGGCAGTCTATGATCTGGTAATGCAACCCCGCTGAGTTTAAGAAGCTGCACAATTTTACTCCATACCATTCTCTTTTTCTATTAGTTGCTGAAGGTTGAAAGGGATGAACAATTACAATCGCTGTTCCTATGGTAATTACCTTCTTAACACTCATGTACAGAGCACATTAGGATATTTTCTTCTCATTTAGCATTCTAATTCAGAGGACAGTGCCTGTTGACACTAGTGTGATGCTATATAAATGCAGCATAAATGACCTGTAAACTTCTTTAACATTCAATACAACAGCCTTTTGCTCTGCCTCATAGCATACTACTTTCTGAAACACACTGACAGCCTGGGTTTTTTGGTCTATGACTACATTGCACCTAAGGAGTTTGCATCCTTCTATGTGGCTGTGTGTGCTCTATCTAGAGACACAGTGGTCCCACAGAATAAGTACAGCATTTTATTTTATCTATGCTCTCTCCACCACAAGAAACCTTCACATCTTTTTAAAAGATTAAATTCAGCCAGTAACTGTTTCACACAGCCCTCACTGCTCTTCCAGTGGGAAGATCTGTCACATCCACCCTTTGCAGCTACTGACAACAGTAACTGTCAGGTTGAATTGGGAAAAGTAGTAAATATTTGCATTTGTTTGTTTTGGCCATGTCACTGCTGAACTCTCTAATCCTTACAGAGTTTTCCCTCACCACAGAAACTCATTGCTTCTGATACACTGAACTATATTCAACAACTCCCACTGCTCAGAGTACAGTTACATTTGGAAATTATTGTTGTTTCAACAGTTTTCCTGTCAGATGTACATATACTAGGAATTTTCTATAAAGAGTGTCAATAAATAGGCTGGAAATTTTGTTTATAAAATTATTTAGACTACACAGTGATAAGGTGTTTGGGTTAATGTTTCTTTTTCTTTTGATCACAAGTCATTCCTCAAAAAACCAAAATCTCTAAAATGTATTAGATAGAGATAGAATGTCTACAAAAGAGAGGATGAACAGCTTGTTTGTTCTTGTAATGCAGTATTGATTTGTCTTTGTAACTCACAAATTAATGCTGAATTAGAGACGACAAAAAAGCAGGTTCAACATTAGAGTGTCCTCTAAAAAGGCCTACAATACCAGAATAGGTTTCTTGAAAAAGCTTGGAAAAAAAAAGTTATTTTTACATATAGGAAACAATTACTACTTCTTTCAACCGACATTTGTGATATCACAGCTATACTTCTACAGACTACAGAGATTCCCAAATTACATTAAAATTAAGCAATCCAAACTATGCAGTCTATATTTCACAGTGTAAAATCCCAGACTTTGCTCTTTAGAGCTGACAGTGCTCATTAGACAATTAAAAGCATCCTCACAAGGATTAATTTTTCCCAACACTGTCACACTGCAGGCAATTTGATCCCACTGAACACATACTGACTGCTGGAAAAAGGTTTTAGGAACCTCAGTCCTTCCTCCTGGGCTCACGCTGAAGTGTTGGTACATCTCCACCCGCACTCAGCATCACGGCTTCCCATATACCTTTTTGTATGGCATAGCAAATATTATGTTAATTTTTTAAATTCAAAGAATATAATTGAGAGGTGTCCTTTGATATATGGGCGAAAACTTGCTCATGATAGCTTAGTGGACATTTATCCAAATACTGTTATTTATACATGTCTATGAAATAAAAGACTGTCTTGGACAAAGGGAAAAAGGAGATGATTTACAAATTAATGTAGTGTCTCTCATTAGACTACCTAGGGTAGGTGGAAAAAAGCAGCCAAGGTCATGGGCACCACAGTCATTCTTAAGGTTTTGAGGAGAAAGATGACAGCCTGTATTTGTAATTATTTTAACTCTTATTTCTGTCACGTAGGATTTCACCTTCCATTTTCTTTATATCTGGTCTGGAAATCTTGTGTTTGTGAAGACACAAGCACCACGAAACACTGTGACACTCTCCGTTCCCTCCATCTGAAGCAGCAGCATTATCTGAGGTGAGCGGGCTGCCTGGCCGTGGAAGGAGGCACAAGGAGTGCTTTCTCAAGCCCGCCTGCATTTCTGCCAGGGACCCCAGGGTGTGAGAGCAGGAGGGGAAGCGAGGCAGGGCCTGCTGTGGATGCTGCTGGAACAGTGTCCAGCAAGACACAGCTGTGTCCATTTGACTGACATAAAGAAGATTCAAAGGCGTGAGGGCAAAACTGTGTTTGTGCCAGTAGAGAGTGAAAAAAGAGCACTACTTGGCACAACTTGTGTCAAGCCTGCGGGTTATACCTTGTGTGCCGAAGAAGCATGTGCATTCCCACAGGCTTTTTGTACTCATTTGAGATACAGGGTGACTGCATTTAGAAATAAATACACAATGTACCCTGTTTGTTGTCCTTTCCACAAGACAAATGTTTGTGTTCCCCTCAGAGGACCCAGTTTTAGTCCGTAGTCACGGATTCTTCCATAACATTAAACTCTTGATTAATATGTTTACTAGGAGATTTTCATTAAATCTGAATTTGGAAATTCAGTCATCCCCTGGCACATCCTTCGTTCTTACCAAATTTCTATTTTTAGAGCCTCCTAATAGTGCATTACTATGATCACTTCTCTACTAGTACTCTTGGGAGAACGAGCAGCAGTAGTGACTCACTACAGAAAAAGGGAAACTGAGGCACAGAGCATTGGTTAGACTCCCCAGCATGGTGTCTTTTCACTTCATCCTCCAGCACCTCTTCCCTTCCTGTTATTAAGATCCCCTCCTCCCTAGTAAAGGCAAAACTCTCGCTGTCTTTTCTGTGGAACTCCATAACAGAGTCCTACTTAAAGCTTCCAGTTGGTTTGCCCCATATGAGCTGCAGAAACAGGTTCTGGATCTCTTACACTTCAGTCAGCTGGGAAAACTGAAATGGACAGGTTGTTCTCTATCCTTAGGCTCACAGAACCACACAGTTCTTATCTTTTCCTTTTGTTTTCTTCCATTAGCACTACTCATTCCCACACAAGCACAAAAGTTAGTACCTTTTTGGCTTTTCTTTGGTAATTTTATTAATGCCCTTCTCTATAAGAATCAATTTTTACTGACTTTCTTCAAACAAAGTAGGTTCAGGAACCTCACTTACCAGCTAGACATGTAAAGGCAGTCTCAACAACAGAAAGCACATTATATAGAATAGCTTCCTAGATTTCTTTCAGAAACATCAGTTCAGGTCAGTGCAGCAGTTGCTACTGCAGCAAAAACAACAATCAGCAGGCAAAGTAAAAGTAGTCTTACCTCAATGTGGCACTTTGGGAACCTGTTTCCTTGCTCTTCTTGCTTCTGGTCCCATCATTCTCTTCAGCCAGCACGGACGTTCCATTTATGCACAGGCTCGCTGGGCCAATAAATATCTGCTGGCCTTTCTAGCGCAAAAACATAAATTAAAAAATATTTGTCAGATCTGTGTACAGGGATTCCAAATTCTTCTCCTGTATTCTAAAAATGAATGTCAAGTGATCTGAGTAAAACAGATATCTAATTTGCTTCCCTTCCTGTGCTTCTGCTCATGTGTATAGCTGGGTCTAAGACACAGAGACAGATATTTAGGTCCTTGCATGCACATTATCTTGTAAGAGAGAATTCTCTTTGGTGCTGAATGTTTAGTTTTCCTCACTTGCCTTTTACTTCTTTTAGCAGTCTGATTTTCAAATGTGCCAAGAGCAGACTTTGTGGCCAAGCAGAACGGACACAGTAAATGTTTTAACTAATAACCATCTGTGCCATTTTTAGTATTTGGGTTACATCAGCTAATATATTTGAGTTCTTTAGCTGAGTTGTTTGGCTTAGATGTACTAACTGATAATAATATTATGGGTTTAGGAAGAGAAAATTTCAAAGGAAAAGAGCTGAGATTAGCCATCATCCATCAATCAGGTAGATAAATATTTGCTGAATATGGATATTTGAAATGCAAAATTAAAATTAATACAGCATCAGGGTGCAGTGTAAGAACAATAATACAATAATATTAAAACCAGAATTCACCAAAAAGAAAAATTATAAACCATATAGTAGTATGGGAAAATAAAAAAGGCAAGCACAGTAAAGAGTGTAGAAACTACAGCTCTCTTTTGTCTTCTTTAGATGTTTCTCTGTCCTGTCCTACTCCACCAATGAATCTGTGCTTGGCTTTCTTCCACACAGTGCTTTCAAGCCTGCCTTGATTCAGGACAGTCCCTTACAAATTACCACAGAAAATGTAGAAGAGTATTTCATTCATTCTTAAGCCCTCCTCCTCCCTCCCCTGTAGCATTAAGAACTACAGAAATCAACAGAATGCTGGTAACTGAGTAAACACTGACAAAACAAACCACTACTGCTTCAAGTGGATGTTAGGAGAATCAGAAATACCTCACTGAGCAGCTCATCACTGTGTGGACGTGTGGGTTTGACTGCAGTTCCTCTCCACTCCTGTTATTTGTTACATCCTATCTTAATAAACCCTGTAATTTCTCTTATGGGGCAGGGGACATACCTTCTGCTGTGCTGGTAATGGTATGTTGGTCCTGTGCCTTGTTTCACCCCTCCCTTTCTAATGGGAACTAAAGGCATGAAGATATTTCCTGTACCAAACTCTGTGCCAGTGCTAACTTGACTTTGAATTGGTTGTAGTTTGTTATCAGCAAACAAATATCAAAACTAAAGGCTGACCTCAAACAAATGAAGCATCTGGATTCCACTGGCACACCTGCACACCTTGGTTCTGGAATACTGCAAATCAGATCTGCCTCAGGTTACTGGAGGACAAGGCACACTGATCTCTAGATAAATTAGCTCTGCTGAGCTGTGCTCCCTGCAGCTACAGTGCTGCTGCTGTCTCTACAATATACTGCAAACAAGTAGAAACTTACCTAAAGGCCAGAAAGGGTTATCCGGCCAGATCTCCCAGAAGGCAGAAACCATGGAATTAAAAAGTAATTTCGGTTCTAAGGCTGGAAGAAACCTCAAGAGGTCAACCTCTTGCACAACCCCCTGTTCAAAGTGGGACAAGTTTAGATTAAGTTGCACAGGGCCTCAAGAATTAATTCCCATGTTAGTGGAAATTAATTAATTTAAAAACTTCTGGGAATTGAGAATCCACCATGAATCCACTGCTTTTTCTGTAACCAGTTGCCACCAATGATGTTTTTGTTGTTGGTTTTAGTTTGGTTTGTTTTTCTCCTCAAGGACTCATTTTTAGCCTGTATTTGACTGGCTTTAGCATCCTCTCTTTTAACTCTGATTTCTTGTTTTGATACTGCCTGGCAGAGGCTGTCATCACATAACCCTTTGAATCAGATTGAGCTTCATGAATTTGTTACTGTATTATGTTTTTCATGTTCCAATTGCTTTTACAACCCTGCTCTGAGCTTTCTCTAATTTATCAACACACATATTACAAGAGCAACTCCCCAGATAACAACATCAACTGTTCAGTCTTGGGCAAGAGAACTGGACAGAATTTTCATAGTTTGAGCACCAATTACAGAGCTAATGTATGCCTTTTCTATCTCCAGTAAATGTCCCCCTTTAGCCAAGGATTACAATAGCAGTTTTGGAAATGGCATCATGATGTTAGTTCATATCCAAGTCAGCTGTCTGCTATGAGCCCCAATTTATTCTACCCCAGGAAGGCCAACTACATGCTACAAGAATATTTCTAGGTATAGGACTGCCCATTTAGACACATTGATCCAGTGATTCCATGGATTTGTTTGTGACTACCTTGTGAAATTATTCAATTATACTAAGCAGTTCATTCATTACATTACTTACATATTTTTTGTGGCATCTGCAAAATTAGTCAGCAGAGATTTCATGTTTTTCTCAGACCTTCTATAACATTTGATAATTATCTCAGCACCAGAAAAGGGCTTTTGGAGCCTCACTAAACAGCAGATCATTGATGATTCTCAATTTGCATCTGTATTTCAAGAACTAATATTCGTTATTATTTTATTTAGTATCTGCAATATTAATATTTTAATTTTTATCTTTCCTTAATCAAAATGCCAGCAGGTACTAGATGGAATGTTTTACAAACCTTGAAATGTATTGCATTCATATTAATTTGGTGGCCAGATGTAAATGTCAGAGTTGGGGCTACACGTGTGACAGAACTCTCTCTCCACAAACTACCAGTGTGAACTTTCCTTTGAAGCCCTGACTAGAAGAGAGTTTTGTCCCTGAGAATTTTTCTGTTGCTCAGGATAGAAGTCTTTACAATGACAAGTACAATTATTCTCCAGTTATGACTTTCCACATGGACTGCTTTCTTGCACAAATATTAAAAGCTGCACATGTTTGAAATACACTGTGGTATTTCACTGCTTATAAGGAAAGAAAGAAGATTACTTTTTAAAATTTTTTTCCTTTTTTTTTTTTTTTTTTTTTTTGGTGTTTGCTTGATGTTTTCCTTAAAAGTTTATCTTAAGTGAAGGAAGGGAAATATTTACAATTGCAATGGAACAATGGCCTGGAACTAAGGAAGGGAAAGTTTAGGTTAGGCTGTAGTAAGAAGTTCTTAACTCAAATAGCCTTAGACTCCAAAAGAAATTTTTTGAGACAGCATCATGGAAGATTTCCATTAACTGTGCAGGTGAGACTCTGGAGAAATACTTTATAAAGAACACAGTCTGATGAAAGTTGAATACTAGACAATCATCACCTTTTTATATAATCTTTCTTTCTTTATAATTTTTTCTCTATAATTTTATTAGTGACACGAAGGAGATTTAAATTTGAAGCAAATTTAAAAAACTAACATACTTAAGAGACATCTCCACCATACCACAGAGCCTATTGAGAATGACAGCTCAGTGAAAAAAAATCATGACTCAATTTTTTATTCAGTATGTTTTCAATTAAAGACGAACATTCAGGTGCTGGATTATTGAAAATCTCATCCATGCAGTACAGCCCCTCGAGAGTGCCCTAAGGATACATTGGCCTTTCGGACTGCCAGCACACCAAAGGTTAAACAAAATTATGGGGGGAAATTAAGGTGAGACTTCCTGTGATTTTTTTGAAAGAGACAAGAGGCAGTACCAGACAAGTCAGGAGTTCTCATTTTACTCTTTCTAATTCTCTAGACAAGTCAAGAGTTCTCACTTTACTCTTTCTAATTCTCTAAACAAAACATCTAAGTGAGAAAAAGTTCCATTCACTTTGGTACTTATTTCTATTCACCTATTCAAAGAAGTAAGGTAAGTTCATTTAACAAACTAATCAAGTTTCCTTTTAAACCAGAATTTAAATATGCTCTGTTGCATGAAAGTCAATTTTCCTAGTTGTACCATATAAAATAAGGTGGGGGCTGGATAGCACTTGTTCTGAAATAAGTCCATTTTATGTGGTGAAAATGCTGCAGATTTATGCTAGTAGAAAAGTGTTCAATCTGTTCTGCTTAATATCTGAAATTATCAATTTTGGTATTATCAGCATTCATTTCTTCTTTCCTGCCACATTCGTATTTAACAATTGCAGCGCTCTGCCAGAGAAACATGTGTCTGAGCTGAAGGGAAAAAAATTTTTACATCAGGTAACTTTTAGGTATTAAGTTACTTTCTGATTTTAGAAGACAAAGAGTAATGATATTTGGCCTGCTACATGCAGGACCCACTACTAGCAGTGCCAAAAGTACTTATTCCTTGAAGCTGCACTATCTTCTCTGACTGTGACATATGTCCAGGATTGAAGAAAGAGTAAAACTTGTCCCCCTAGTGTACTGTTGTTGTAAAATATTTAGCTCTCTAACCTGCTGAAGTTTGTCTAAGGGTTCATTGCTCTTCTCTATCTTCTGTGTTCTTTTTACTGCGCTGAGCATAACTCCTGGTGAAGGACATTTTTCTTGGACGTTTTTTATGACTCTAGGCTTCTGGGATGAAACAGATTTCACCTGATAACACAATTCTTACAGAATGCAAGAACTACATAATATTTTGCTTCTGTTTATCAAAGCTTATAGTAACTATCTTGGCATTTATTCATGCTATTAAAATCTGTATTTTTGTTACAATTTTTTTTTTAATGAAATATTTTCTTCTGGGAGATGGCTCTAAAATAATTTATAGTCAATATTAATCTGGTATTATTATACTATTGGAGATATATTGTCTAAATTACATTTATAATAAATTATTATGTTGTTGCCAGAGCATCAAAGACAATTTAGTTGTTTTATGCAAATTCATTGAACACAGTGCTGAAAAATATTATTGACTATTCACTGAAGAGCCTCACTAAGCCTTGAAGGGAGGCTGTGAGGAACATGTAAATGAGTGACTACCAAATAAAATGCAAATCTGAAAATTTACAATAGGATATTTAGCAAAAGAAGTTTGACTAGAAAGGCCACATGCAGCATTAGTACTGCAGAATATATTTAGCATTTATTTGGAGTGTAGTCTGTGAGTCTGTGTCTGGGAGTTGTTTGTGCAGGGGACTGTGGAAGAATCTACACCGAGAAACAGATCCTTATGAATCTAAAGGAAAGGCAGAAGGGGTTTTTTGCCTTTCTGGGTGAGGGTGGTGTTTGGCCTAGGAAGGGAGTTGACAAGGGGAGCTTGGAGTGTGTGCACGGTGTAATGCACCACTGTGGTGTGACAGCCAGCTCCTCACCCCTGCGAGCAGCCACCTCAGACCACCTTGCTGCACCCACGGCTGCTAGTCTGCACCTCAGCCACAGGAGTCTTTTCCTGTAAAGCAGGAAGAAAAAGGTTTGAGCCTAGGCCATCACATTAAGGGCTGCCAACAGGTCTCTCACACACCCAAGCAGTCCATCCACTAAGCTTGGGTATAAATGAGTTGGGGAAACATCACCTTCATATATATCTTGAAAAAGTTTAGCTTTTTCAGATAGATTTTGGATGAGACCAGTCTTGACAGGCTCACCCTCAGAACACCCTCAGACTGGTTGTCCAGCAAGGAGGTTGAAGAGCAACTCACTGGTAAATCCCAGCAAGCTGTAGTCATAAATTAAACAGGAGCTTTTCACAACTGCCATGCACAAGAGGACAAAGATACTTCCAGAATTTTCTTCTGAAAGTCTGAACTGCCTACAGACTTCACAATCTTCCACATGCTGTAGTAAATTGGAATTTTGTGGTTTGCCATTTAGGCATCTAATCCTGTCACTTAAAGTCCTGTTTAAACCAACTAAATAGTACTATAAATTTAACACAATATTTAAGTAATGCATGCTGTTTCAGTGAAGTATCTCCACTGCTTTTCACACACTGGGTTACAATCAGTGTAAATCTTCATGTGTATCAGGATCAGGTAATGGAATTTAAGAAAAGCATTTTAAAATAAAGAATATGACAGAGCAGGAGAGATGCGTGTCTTGCCTAGAAAGGAGATTTGCAGGGACAGCTTTGAAAACAGGTAGTTTGCAGCCCATCCCTTATTATCTCTTAATTGCCATTTTTGTTTCATAGCAGTATTGCTTTATTCAAGCACATCTTCTGACAAATATTAAAAATATCTAAATAAACTGGCCACTTTCAGGATGTTCTCTGTATATTCGGAGCATTGGCATGGGCAAACATCTATACATGTAGCACTTGGTATTATGGCATATAAGACATATTTTCCCTGGGTCACGGTTATAGAAAGACTATAAAATAAACAGCTAGAAAAATCCTAATGCTATTTGTGTTTGTTTTCTCAAGGTTAATGTGATCAGATTAAAGGGCAATTTATTCCCAGTAATTTATTTGTAGATATAAGATATTAGCTCAGTTTTTTAGAGCATGGTGCTAATAATACCAAGGTTGTGGGTTCTATCTGCATATGGGCCATTCATTTAAGAGTTGGATTTGATGATCCTCTTGGGTCCCTTCCAACTCAGAATATCCTGTGAAATCCTGTGAAAATGCCATGTCTTCCCTGGAAGATGAGAGGATTTGGATTTAGATCTCACAGCAACTCATTCTATCTGCTTGTCTCTGTTAGATTATAAATGGGAATTCCAAGCACCTCAAATTTCATGTAGAAGAATATTTTGACTAAAAACTCCTTCAAATATGCTTGTGCAATGTACCATTTTTACAAGTAGCATACTTCCCTAAGCCACCTGAAATTCCTGCTTTCACACACAGAAAATGGCACATGAAGGACTTGGCACAGTCACCTTCAGGATGGAAGGTGCCTGCTCATTTTGCCCTCTAAGTTCACCCAAGGAAGCACAGCTCAGAACATTGTGTATGCGTGTGTACGGACTCTGAGCTCCATCTTGGATGTGTTTCAGATGAACTCCCATGGAATCCCAAGCAATCTTTCTGGCAGAAGTCTTTCCAGTGAAGAATCAAATCCATCATATAAGGGGAGGACATTCTGAAAGCTGAGGGTACATTTCAACAAACAAGGCTGTCAGCCTTGCCCTCGAGGTCAAGCCTTAATTTTTCAGCCTAGTGATAGGGATTGTTTGATTTACAAGAAATTCTGCATGCCAGCTCCTCAGAGAAGAATAACTGAAATTTCCTTGCTTGGTATGTTACCCAACAATCCTTTGCATCAAATGGTGCTACACTGTCTGCTCTGATACTGTGCCAAATCCTTGGCTATTATAAATCATTCTTATCAAATTCATCTTTTTTTGTCATTTGAGGTTCTGACTCTTCTGACTTATGCTCTCCTCCTATTTAAGGTTAAGAAAATATCTCTCCAAGCTGTACAGCCCAAATTTATGTCTTTTGGAAACAAAGCTGATAAACTCCCCCTGTTAGAGCAACAAGGCAATGGCTGGAAAAGAAAGACAAGCATTTTAAAAGAATTATGAAATGCAACCTAGGTTAGCTGGTTTACAGGCTTTCCTCTTAACTAGTTTCATAAGTATCTGAATAAAAACTTGTTTATACTTCTTAGAGGCAAGCAGGACATATCTAAAGAAACATTCAACCTGAGCATGGTATAGATCATATCAGGAGAGAGTGAGCAACAAACTCCCTAGAGAGTTCTCCTTCTCAGCTGGTGTTTGTGGCTAAACTGAAATGAATGTGATGCAGAAGTGTAATACAAAGAGTAACTGTGTGAAAATAGAGAAGCATGTGTGACAGATTGCACATAACCCTGTAAAAAAGACACAGATTGAATTTGATTTTTAATCACCTCCCTGTGAACCTGCTGAACCCACTAGGGTTGCCTGGGGATAAGTGAAATACAAACCTGATCCATTTGGTTTGCTACAGCCTCTGGCAGTCTAAATGTAATTTCAACCAAATCAGAACAGCAGCAGTTTATCCTTAGCCGGCACAGATGCAAGAGATGATTCAAGAAGAAATTAGCCAGTAAGACGTTTTGGAGCAAGAGGATATCTCTGGCTGTTTTTGAATTCCAAAACAAAAAGGAATGTAATTTGCTCCCCATTTTGTAGCAGCTGAGGGCTGTTACCCATGTGAAAACACTAGCTGTGAAGGGGACATCTTGCTACATTATGCAGTTCCTTCCTTTGCTACAGCAATCACTGATACAGCTCTTAAAATTGGAAACTCAAGTTCCAGTTTCTTGAGATCTACTCTTCTGTTGGAGCCGAAGAGCAGCCTTGACACCTATTCATTGGTCATGGAATTCCCTTGGCTGGGAAACAGGTTCTACTCCGAAAGAGCAACTGGGACAAACACCAGATTGTACAATTGTACCCTTGCACACGCTGGGTCTCTGCTCTGTGGCCCCAAGACAGAAACACAAAAGGCCCAGAGGAAGAAGCAAAAAGGGCCTGGACAGGGCCTGAGGAATTCTTTCAGCTAGATCTCCCAGCTCCCACACTTAATTTGCTTCTAATCAGTAAATACACTTTCACATTCAGATGACAGCACATTAGAAATTTAGCAATCTGGAATAAATGCTAGTTTTAGACCAAAATGGTTGCTGTGGATAAATCAAGAAAACATGCTGAACTACTGCCAGCTCACGTGCTCCATGCTGAATTTACCAGGCTGGCAGAAATGTGCAGGGAAAGAAACTTGTTATTGCTTATCAAGAAGGTGAGAGTACTGCTTCAGCAGGCATGAAGGTGAGAGGGTAGAAACATGGCAAGATTTTAAGTGCAGCTGCTGAGCTTTAGGAACAGAAATGGTTGCCTGAAAGTAACTCAATGGACAAGTTGATCTATTGTTTAAAGCGACGGAAAGTACTGTTCAGACAGGATTCAGAAATATTTCTTCCTGTTTTCTAGGGGAGACACAATAATTGCTTTAGTTCTCAGTTTGGAAGAAATGGCTGATTCTTTGGAAGAAGCATATAATGTATGTCATATCTGATTTTTAGTTCAATCCAGTGGAAATAAATCAATTCCAAAATGTCAGTATTGGATCTCCTTCCACATATTTTATTAATAAAATAGAACAACTCCAAAATAGAGATTCCTTGAAAGATGGGATTCTTTTTTTGAAAAATAATTTATTGTTAATGGAAATATCTGAGTTTCACCAGAACCTGAAATATCTTTTATAAGGAGTGTAGAAATATACTTATGAATTTTTTCAGAATTTTTCTCTCACTTGGCTCTTTCCCAGACCTTTTTTCTTAATTAGCAGGTATTTGACTAGAAATCAAAGTAGAAGGGCAGTACCTAACATGCCTCCCACTTGTGTTATCACAGACTGTAAAGTAAAATTGCACATTACAGAGCTGAACAAAGGGTTAGGGCTTAGAAAGAGAAGCTGAAAGATTTTTAGAAGGCAGTAATCAACTTATTTGGTGCTTTCTATTTGCTTTTGAATCCAGGAAAAGGAAAAGCAAATTTCTTCTCCAGGTTTGTTATGACATTCAGGTTTGGGTTCATTCCTCTGACTTTTGGAGTATCCATAAGGTGCCTAAGTTACAAAGCTCATTTGCTTCAGATTCTGTCTATATTTAATAGATGACTGATAATTTTCAAACGTGATTTTGGCTTAAAGGTGGCTGACTAATTTATGTTGCCTTTCCCTCCATTGATCCAAAAACAGACTGAGGAAAAAGGTGTCTTTAGTAGTGGGCCACTCCAATAAGCACTTGCAGTTAACTGGAATCAATCCAGGCCTACAGCGTTTTGTTTTACCACTGAACCTATCTCCCACACTCTTCTTTGCTGTATACAGCTCCTGTTTGAAACTAAACTTAGTAAAGATACATGTTTTAGGACTGCCAGACTTAAATTTCACTGTCAATGTATTTAAGCATAGCTTTTGGTTTTCTCAGTGTTCCTTCAGGCAGTGACACTAAAACTAAAAATGCATGTTTTCAACAGGATGCTCAAAACTTGTACACATGTTTTATAAACAAAACTTATACATGTAAATCATATTTCCTCATGTAACTAAATTTCAACAATCTATTGAAACTTAGATCTGTCCAGGGTATCTATGTAAATCTGAGTTCCCCTTATAAGCCATATTACTTGTTCCAACAAGTATTTATTATTAAAAAAAGCTGTAAAAGAAATTTTGAAGGGGATTATGTCCACTTAATAGCCTTAGAGCAATTTTTTCTGAATGCATGCCTAATTAATGTAGCAGGTTTAAATAATTCTTCCTGTTTGGTCCAGGATGATAAAGCATGTGTTAATGGGTGGAACATAAAAAGTAAATCATGGTTCTTCCATTCTGCTCCCTAGTATCTCATAAAATTTCTGTCATCTGAAGCAAATGATTTCAAAATGTGTTAGTCTTGTAAAGGTGAACTCTATAAATTAGGCTTTTACAACTCAATTTTCATAAAAAGGGGCCAAGAAAGAGATGTCATTGCATGTCGGTCAGTGAAGATCTTGAACATTACTATATTCTTTCAAACAAACCACCCCATCCTAAGGTGTTCTGAGGACGTAAGCTTTATCTTAGGTCCCCAGCTGTTCTCTCCCCACATATTTCCACAACTCTATCTTAATATTTCAGCTGACTTTAAGGTAAAATTTGTCCTTTTCTTCTTCTTATGCTATGCCTTTTGCATTAAGCACTAACTGCTCGTGGTTTTGCAAATCTGATCTGCAGCTCTGGGTGCCTTTGAACAGGACTATACAGCCACCAAGCAGCTCTCTAAACAGAAGGGGAATCCTCGCTAAACAGAAAACTGAAATATGATATCAAGCAAAGATCTATTTTACTCTAGAACCTTTCTAACCCTTGGAGGGGATTAGGGCCCGCCTAGTTTAGAAGAGTTTTGTAGGGCAGCCTGATCCATCCCTGATCATTTGGCCTCCCACATCTTCTGAATTTGAGGTGGAGAAGAAGGCAAAGGCAGAAGTACACATTTAAATGCTTCACATTCGAATAAAGGCAAATTTTGATGCAACCACAGTCTTTCACCTTTGGCTTAATAGATGGAAACCAAACTCTTTCCACCCTTCATTTCTCCCCTACATAAATATTCAAAATATTTAATTTTCCAGGAGTCCTTTAATCCAAATGTACAGATCTTGACTTTTCTTAAATGAAAATAGGGAGAAATCTGGATGCAAAATCATAAAAAGTTAGTAGTTTTAGCATCTATCTCAGTCTTAAATATTAGCTGATATTTGGCTCTCTCCTCCTTGTCTACATGAGTCTCACACACCTGAGTAACTGACACATTCCACAATGCCAGGAAAATACAGCAACTTGATATCCATCATAGCCTCAGATTCCTGTTTATCATTACTCTACACTAGGTCCTTAACAAATAAAAAGGAAAACATCCTGTCTTGAAGAGTTTTGCAACATAAAAACATCAGGAAGAGTCCAAGAGCAGATGGCAGAGGATGCAGATTACAAAGAAGGAAATCAGAATTCTCGTGCACGCTACAGTCGGTAACATTCAGGGTCAGACTGGACAGGGTTCTCAGTAATCTGATCCAGCTAAAGATGCTGCTGCTTGTTGCAGGGGGGCTGGACTAGATGACCCTGTAGGTCCCTTCCAACCCAAAGTGTTCTGTGATTCTCTGTCCTTGTGAACCTGTTTGTACAAGCACAGACCGGGGCACTACAGCGACTCTAGGAAAGAGAAGCAGGGTGAAAAGGTAAAAGCAAACAGCTTTGCAGTGAGCTCAGCTGAGTAAAGCACATTCCTAGGGATCACACAGCAGGACTTGCGAAAGGCTTTTCAAAATTCCATGCATTTTTCAGCTGGGTTTTTTCCTAGCAGTGTGACACACTTTGAAAAGCACCTGTCATCGATCACAGCATATTTTTCTTATTGCAAGTATACGGAACAGAAGATTTCTTTGTTACAGAGGGGCTCTGTTGAGAAGAGAAAACAAATCAGAGTCAAGGGATGCAGTCCAAACCAAAGGTTCCCATCCCTTTGCTCACCATCTGTGTAGTCAAAGATAGCAAAGGCTTCCTTGCCATTAAATAATGCAAACTCGGGGACTTCCTTGACGTCATTGTGAAGGGTGGGTGGTCTGTGTGAGACAGCTGGCAGCATGCCAGTGATCAAACATGTTAGAAGACTTCAGTGGTCAAGGATAAAAGGTAGCTCATGAAGAAACTGTGCAAGTCTTTAAGCAAACAAGTATGGCCCTTACTTTTTAAAAGAGTATTTTATACAGATTGACTAGTTTTCTAAAAAATGAATTCCCGCATGCCAATATGTAAAGATGTACAGAAAATGTTTTAAACACCAGACAGACATCCCAAGAATAAGATCTAGAACGTCATATAGATAGGTATAAAAAAGTTCTGTTTCTGAGTTTCTTTGAGCTATCAAAGCTGCTAAAACAATGATGGAAATGCTGGAAGAATAGCAGCTGTCTTCCCGATCCAATTCCAGGCACAAATTCTGTGAGGAAGAATGATATTTTATAAATCATTTCCTGCCCCTTTGCAGAAACAATGCAAGTACTTGGAAGTTCAATATTTCCTAAAGCCTGAAGTGACCTCTGAGAATGAGTTTAGAAAAATGACTTTTTTTCTAAGCTAGTGAGCACCAAGATGACATTGAATGCAAAATCAACAAATACTAACTGAGATATCTTTTCAGGGCTATCATGGTTTTATCTGGCATCTGATACAGCATTTCCAGAAGTCAGAGAGTGGGAGTCATAATGTGGGATTTAAAAGAAATTCTTCCATTAGGTTTACCCACTGACAGAGTCTCCTTTCCTTACTTTGCTGTGCACAGTCCTAAATCAATCCTCATTCACACTAACATTTTCAAGAAATATATTTATCCTTTCTCTTCCTTGAATTGCTTTTAGATTTCACCTGATAAAAATGGGGAGATTAGGCAAAAATGGACACAGAGCAAAAGCAGAAATGGTACGGAGGAAAAGAAAACAAGATTCCTGTGGTCCAGCCCTTTCCTTCACTAAAGGAACCCACCAATTATGAAATATTGCTTGCAGGGATCCATCATCTTTGGTGTTAACTTGACCAAGGAATGACCCTATAGCTATAGCCTTTCCCCATGGAGGAAGAGCAAGACTGTAGGCCAGGTTATTCTTACAGGTGAAACCTGGCAGGTCTGTTCTCCACAGCTTGATGATGTATGCAGAAACACCATGAGGCACCAGCTGTTCCTTGAAGAAGTTTGTGAAATGGCTCAGAGGTTTTACTGTGACTAAATAATTCAATAATAAAGGAGAATAAATTTTGACCTCTGCATTGAAAATGCAGATGTCTATTTACGGAGTTTGTAAACATACATATATAGGTATGTTGTGAATGTAACAAATGAGGCAGAATGGCTATAAATAAGGTTACCATGTGGTGATTCTGAGTATCTCAAGTGCAAAGGATGGTTTCCAAAACCAGTGCTAGTTACTTCCAGCAGCTGGTATCAGCACTAATAATCTGTATGCATTAGCAGCTCTCTTTGGTGTCAGCTTGTAAGTTCATCCCTGAACGCTTACAGCAGTCATATCCTAGTCATCCTTTTTCACTGCTCACCTGAAGCTGATCTGAATGTGAATGTCATGGCAAATACAGGGCACTCTTGCTGCTCTCACAACCATTTGCAAATCAGCCTTCAGGTCATAGCAGATCAAAGCCGCCTTAAGCCATCCATGAGCACATTGCTGTGATTTGTGACTGCACACAGCCTGTTCCTCAATCTCCTCGAGGTCCAGAGTTGAGATGCAGTAATGTTATCTTCACCTTCCCTGCTGTTCAAACGATTTGCATCTTTAAAGGTCAAGTCTTGAGCAGAAGACATTACTGTCTCATACACTGAGTTTTCTGAAACTATAGCAACTCTGGCTAAAATTGTGCAATGAAAAATGTTGGCCATAAGTGGATTTCAGAAGGAAGAAGATGTTAAGATGCATGAAGAAGCAGAAAGGAGTCAAATAATATTCCTTAAATAGTAATGAATAACTCAGATATCGGCATCTTTACAGGAATGTGACATATTACAATCTAAGTATCATTCTAAATAGTTTGTGGTGTACAGAAATATGTTTAAAACACATCTTAGAAACATACAGTTCAAAGACATAGAATGATATGTAAATCCCCTGGCATTTTTTTTATTCATCCCAACCTTACCGCCTCCTGTTTCAGTACTAAAAATCCTACTCTTCATCTTTCAGTGACAATGAGTGTCATAATTCATAATTTATGAAAAAGTCATAATTCACCATGCCCTAGGATTTGTCCTGTTCTGCTTACCGCTTTTGCCAGCCTTAATGGAAGAAAAAGTGGAGAAAAAGGTATTTATGCTCTATCAGACCACAACCTACTTTCCAAGAACTGCTGTGAGACATGCATCTCTCCTGACATCACTGCTATATTTATCCTAATAATAAAACAAAATAGCAATGCAGTAATATTTCATACCTCTGTAGTGTTGTTCAGATGTTGAGACCAAATGCTTTGCAGTTAGACAGTACTTGCAATACCAAAAGCTTAAAATAATGAAAACCATGGGTTTAATATCAGCAGTGCAAAAAGGTCATGTGTTGGGTGCAAAGAGTGATTTATTCACACTTTGAAAAAAGCTGGAATGGCAGAACACTTATTTTCACCAGAAGCTGTCAGATGTTAGAGTGACTCACTCTGGATAGAAGAGCAGAAGATGGTCCTGAAAAATCTAGCAACCACATAAAAACAGATTTTACTGTGTATTCTGTGGGGGAAAAAAACCCAAACCTCAAGACCTCAAGCAGTTTGGAAAGTCACTTCACTTAGTGTGGGAGGTATGAAATTATACATGCGTGTAGTAGAACTGACAGAAAAAAAAATTTGTATAAATAACCACCAACAAAAGACGATGGGAGAAGGAAAACGATGTTATCTGTACTTCACATTTAGAAGATTAGAGATATTATGGATCTTATCCAAGAAACTAAACCCTAGATTCCAGCTGACAGTCTTTAATGAACAACATTCTATTCTCTTGTCTCTGTTAATGTTCTTGGAGACCAAATTGTCTTTGATGTACCACCAAGAAACTCAGAGACTGGTCGGGTTTTTCCACATGGAAATTAATAGGTCTGCAGTATTGCATCTTCTGAGCTCCAAGACTGAAGGGGAGAGGTTAAAAAGTTTGTCCTGGATCACATAGCAGACCAGTAAAACGGTGGCATTCCAATTACTAATGTCCTGCACTAATTATGAGCCCTTAGGACATCGTGCCTGGCTGCTACATAATTTAATGTCCAGGGCTGCTGCTGGCTCAGGATAGTGAACAGCATACGTAACTCAGATGGTTATAAAGTGCAATTCGTCATCTCATAAAAGACTACACAATATTAAAATAAGGCAAATACTAAAACAAACAGAAAAAATATCTAAAATATTAGAGCAAAAACCAATAAGTTTTACCTATGTAAAAATAAACAGATAAAATATTCAATTTCTTACTGTAAAAAGACTTTCTGAAAGCCTTAGAGAATGCAATCCTGTTGAAAATATCTGCTTTGCACATGAACCTGAACATCATTTTGAACGTCAGTATTCCTTCCAATTTCAAGACTTTCTAGTAACCCCCACACTGCTTTCTGCCTGTTCTTTATTGTCCTTCCCATCGCAGAGTAAGCGGCCATGCATTGAGCTAAGCCTTGCAAAGGGAATTACAGGTCTCCTTCAGCAAATCTGTAAGGATGAATTGTGCTTTTCTGTTGAATGAGTACTACAACAGTAAAAGACACCAACAGAAAATACAAACACAGCAAACACAAACAGCAACTCAATGGAATTTACTACAAACCAACTTAAAAAATTACCTCAAGAACACAACACCAAATGTAACAAGAAACCGTACAATCCAGTTTGGGGACTTAGAGGTGGATGGCATGGGGCTCACTACAGTAAAGAAAGTATTGTCTCATCTTTCATTCAGGAAAACATTCTTTGCAAATAAAAACACTTGAATCTATCGTCCAATTTTCCTTGTAGCTGGAAGAGCTTACAGGACTCTGCCGAGTGTTTGGGGCAGAAAGCAGAAAACAAAGCAGAATGATGAAATTCCTTTACTGCAAATGAGCTGAGGCAGGAGGGGAGGAGAATGTGCCCATGGCTTTAATGTTAACTGTGATGAGGAAATGCAGAGCAGGCATTTTTTCACTCGTGACCTGACCAGCAGCTCTCCTTCCACAGCTGCGAAGACTTGCCCACATGGCCTACCCTAGATAAAATAGTAAAGCACTCACTTAAAGACAGTCCTTCTTCTAGAAAAGCCACAACAAAATGGGAATAGGTGCATTTAGATTTCCTGTGAGACACCTTTTTTAAAACCAGTTTGCACAGTACAGCTAACTTTAGCAGAATTCTCAATGTTTTAATGTACATTAAGCACAGTAATAATTTTAAATACAATTATATATGCTTGTATTAATTCTTATAGATGGCATAGGCTTTGGCAATTCTATCAAAATTATATTATGTATCAAAAGTTATACAATATTAAGGCACACTCAAGAGACATGGAGTCCAGAAGGAAAATGCAAATTCACAGCAAAGTTATAAAGACTGAATCCAATTTTAATTTTTTCACTTTGCTAAATCTGAACCTTCTGGTTACTCAAAAGTCTAACATGTCCCAATTCAGGCTCAGCTTTATACTTGGAAATTCTCAGTGTTTATTTTTTTTTTGTAACTGAAGAATATTTATCACACATAATTAAATATTAAAAGCTCTCTAATATGTAAACATTGTTCCAGGTTTTTCGGAAGAGCTTAAGTCTCCAAACAATTTCTGATTTCTTGGTAATATATGGTCCATCGTTACTCTATCTATTTCTGTCATGGAAAAATGAAGGGAAAGAAAGAAAAAACAAAAATCAGGCTAATTTTTTTTCAAAGATGAAACAACTACTCACTTCTTCTACTGTTGTTTTCGCCTGCCTTTTTTAGAAAGGCAGAGTACCAAATCATGGGACGAATGTCACTGATTTCAGCAAAGTTAATCCTGCATATACCAAGACTGACCCCATAAATCACACGTTCACTAAAGAAAGGGAATACTTTTACAAAAACAGTGGTTTCCATCCCATGTAAGTGAGGCAGGCAGAGCTTAAGGGTCACTATCCTTTCCCTCGGGGGGAACGACCAGACTTTCTGAATAAGAACAGATCCCCGTGTAAAAGACTCAATACAGCTTACCATGTGTGTGCTACAGAATGCATGCACACAGGCAAACGTCCTGAGGGGGCTGCAAAAAATCAGATTATAACACCTGGGGCATGGGGCGTGGGCCAGCAGATTCTCTTTAATGGGCTGAATTCAGTACATGGGGTATTGTCTCAGCATTCATAGATTAAACACTTCATAAGGAAACAATTACCTTTGGGGACAGGACAATTTATGAAGTTCCTGAAATCAAAATATCTGGTGTACTTGTAAAATGTTTGCCATGCTGCCACTGTTCTCTGTTCATTGTTATGATGACAGGAGGTTTGGGTAAACCTTGGGCAAGATGGCTGTTCTGTGATTTTGGACATCTGGAAATGAAAGATCACTATGAGTTAAGTTACAGTAAATCAGGTCTAAATAACTATTAACCTGTACAGATATTTTGAACACAATTTAAATTTCCCAGCTTTATATAATTTGGGTTATTCTGTAAACTTAAATATAAGCACTGCAATAGGAGAAAAATAAAATGTTTGGGTGTTTTGAAGTCCTGATCTCAACCAATTACCAGTGAGGGAAACCCAGCATCTTAGAAGAAAAAGTCCTAGCCACTTCTCTGTGAGCTCTTCCTTGACAAAGGCTGGGCTGAAAACTCAGTTCCATTGAAAAAACTAGGAGTTCTGCCATTCACACTGTGGATCTGGCTTCCACCCTGTTTTTTTATTTGTAATCTTTAAGAGTTGATCTTTAACAAATCTCACAATGAAGTGTGGAATGCAGCTGAAAAGATACGTTTAAATAGACAAAGTGTGCTAAATGCTCATCACTTTCACAATATTTGTTCATTCTTGAGTTGATGTCATGAGGAAACACAAACACCCATGCTTTTCAGAATAAACTAGTAAGAGTGCTTGGATAACCAGCCTGAGCTTAAACTTGGGTAGCACTGCCTCACAAATACAGCATCAACTGTTTGATCTTTCATCACATTTTTATATCATACAGCAATATTTTCATAGGGAATATGATGGCCATTTTTGAAAGAAGTTAGATTTCTCTTTTACATACTTAAATTAACAACTTGTCCAATATGATGTTCAGCCACTGAAAAAATACTCAGAGATGTTATAGTAGAAGCCTAAAACATTTGGGTATTGAACACAAAGTTCTTTAGTAGATGAAGTTCTGAAATCCCAGTCTGGCTCTTTTTAAAGGATTAACTCTGTTCAGCAAGTCTGAAACCCCATGCATGCCACACAGAAAGCTTAACTGAGATACAGGTAAAAGATATGAACTCCTGAAACAATTAGTAGTTGTTTATGTCCTGCTCTGGGCAGAATGGCAGAGCCAGCACTCAGGTTTCCCAAGCCAACTGATAACACAACCTTCCCATGGCAGTTCTAAGGCTGAAGATACGTCAGCGTGGAATCACTGAGGTCACTTCTCTCCTTTGTTATTCCCCTTTTTGGCTCTCTCCTAAATTCAAAATTGTTTTAAAGCTAACAGGATTTACAATCATGTAAATAAAGGACATTATATTAGCTTGCATATCAGATACGCTTGTTTATTCTGTCCAAGGAAGAGCTAGCAATAGCATTTTCATGACATCAGAGGCGAAGCAAAGGAAGCCATTCCAACTAATTAATCTCAGTATTGTTTATAAAGAAATATAGGCAACTGATCTGTGTAATTGTTCTAAGGAGTCACAGTTTGCACAATATGTTTAAATAACATGTGACTATTAAAGGCAACTTTGAGGATGGATTTTTAATTCATCAGTACAAGGTACTTTTCAGAGTTTATCAGAAGTGTGAGGTCCACAATGGTGGAGATACTGAAAATTTTCAGTCTTGTATGTAATTAAAGCCCAAGTGAGTTTCTGGAAGGAATGACAAACCTTGTCTAACACCCAGTAATTTGTGAACAGCATAGCAGAGAGTAAACAGCAGGCACAAGGATTAAAATGATTAAGAAACTAGATTTCCACTAATATTATAAAATTTTGTGCAGAGTAGAACTTAAATAATAATTCTGAAATATGGTTCTCATTTTCTTCTACCTGATTTTCACCTGAGTATTTGCAACTTCTAAAGGGATTTGTTGAAACTGGAATACACTGTAAGTACACAAACACTGAAAGCATCACTGTGGTTAAAAGGTGATTTAAATAGGGGAATTAAATGATGTCACACTGCTTCATGAACACCAAGTGTTTAAAATTCACCTTTTTTCTGTGTGAGATTGAGCTTTATGGTGATGTGGGACCAAACTATGTAAGTTAAAATTAATTTAACCAGCCTTCTAAAAAATTGCATGTCAAAGTTTTGTTTTATTTGTTTAGCATATGTTTAGTAATCCTTCATACTTTACTTTAAACTTCATTGAGAATTTTAGGGGAAACTGAGCTATAAACAGAGCAAATTGATACCAGCTATTACCATTGCAATTTTTTTCCCCTCCTGTATTTCATCAAATAATAACTGCATCTCTTCTCTAGCTTGCTTTCTGCCAATATATGTGGATCAGTGATTTTTACATGTGCACTGGGTAGTTAGTAGTATCTAGGTCAATTTGAGTTTAACTGTAGTGTTCATGATGCTACTGAACACAGGACTAAAGTCTAAACAGGCTGGGGAACTATGGTGTGGGAAGGTTATCTGGTTGTTCTCTACTGCCTTGCATGCTGTTTTGCAGGCACAAAACCTTTCCATCTAATAATTAAAAACTAGATGTGTTTTTCACCCTTTGTACTCTATAAACTTCTCCCTCCATGCCCCATTGCACTCCTCTCAGCCTAAGATACCTGCAAGTGATCCAGTTTCTCCTCAGTGACTGCAGGTCAGGAGCTGAGCTCACCACTCCTTAAGGTCTCCAACAATGCCCTTTTGGTTTGGTGGAAACACTACTACCACTTGCAGCTTCCCATGGCTCTATTCAGTCGTTTTCAAATCGCTTTCCACCTCTTCACCTGACTTCCCTGCAGCAGCTCACTGAGTTCTCAGCCTCCCAAATTCCTTCACCAAAACAGTTGTCACTGCCCTGTGAGAAGAGAGGGAATACATCTGAGACAGGTGATTTCTTTCACCAGAAACTAGGAATGAACATACCTCTTTTCAATTCAAAATATGTATTTGAATTTTTTTCATAATGTTTGAAATACACCAAAAATCATTCAGAAGAATCACACTTCGCTAGTGAGCAGCTGCTAGCATTTAAAATGGCACCGCGCATTGACCTCAGCCAGGCCCCCAACAAACAGAAGCAGACATCAAAAATCACTGTTGAAACACTAAATTATTCTACTTTTAGGGCTGTTCAGTTGAGCTTTAGGGGGATTCCTTAAGTGTCCACTGGCTTCTAAGATTAAAATTTAGCCTTGAACACCCACCCACACCTCTCCTGAAGAGGTGACCTTCCTCCACACACTGCCAGCCCAGCCTCAGTGCCCCACTCCCACCCAGCACATCTTCCAGCTCTCGCTCTTGGCTGTCTCCTCCCTGGTTCTCCTGTGCTTCACTACACCTGTTCTTCTCACACGCTCTGGGGGGACAGGGCAGTTATTTTGTTGTCTCCCAAACCAGTAGCAGTAAGGGGAGGTGACAGACATTTTGTGTATAAGATGATTCATGCGTTGAAAACTTTCCTGTACGTCTCCATGAAAAGTTTAAAAATTCACTAGATCCACAGAGGAGTGGTAAATTCTGCTAACACTGGCTGTGTGTGACTTTTCAGAGAATTTCCTTCAGCTGCCAGCTGAGCTAGGTCAGAAACCTGCTCTCAGTGACCTGTGGCCAGCACAGAGCCACAGGGCCTGTCACCCAGCCAGTCTGTCCTTGCAAAACCTGCTGAGGATAAGGAGCGGGGATGACAGTGGAATTCCTGTGTTTACATAGGATCTATTTAATTGAAATAAAGTTTTGCTGTCATACCTTCCTGTTTTCAGAAGTTATCCAGCTGTGAGCTTCCTAATCAAAAGAGATGTGGCAGCATGCCATGGAACATCCTCCCTTCCAGCATGTAGCCCAAAGTATTTCCAAACCCCAGACTGTGCCTAGAAATACATGCCTTGGGTGAAAACTTGACTTTTATGCTATGTGCATCAGAACATACATTTATTTAAAAGAATACATAGAAATAGCAGACATCAAGACCCACAGGCCACTTTGGAAAAAACTCCAGCGGGGAGTGAAGCCAGCCAAAAAATCCAAGGTTTCACTTGTCTTTCAACAGATAGATATCTGTCCATGAGGGACATATCACATCAAGTTGCACAGTCAAATTTTCATGTATTTAAATTAATGTCTGAATTTGCTTTACAGCACAGGATAAATTCAAAGGCCTCATACATACAGCGTTATAAATCTCTGCTTTACTGTATGCAGTAAAAATGAGGTAACAAGTCCTCTGGGTCCTTTGGTTGGTGGCATGAGTGATCCTAGTCCTTTCATTCTTCACCTGAGGGCAACATGGAGAAAAATTCCAAGTACACTGGAAATTTGACTGCCTGGCATTACTTCTGAAATGAATTTTTGTCCCTATAGATTTTAGTTTGGGATTACTAATAAATAACAATTAATACAAGGTCCAGAGGTTCCTGTCAGCAATCTAAAAGTATACTTTATTAGTTTCAAGGATCCAAGAGTAATATTCCTGACCTGGGGCTAAGTGGAGATTTCTTAGCAGCATAGTATTGCTTTCTTCTGCATAGTAGGTGAGTGACATGCTCCTGACTTGGATCGAGCTGTTCACATCGTGGAAGAGGGAAGAAGGCAGAAGGTTTGAGGCTCTTGGCACGAAGTGGAAAGGGTACAGAGTAGCCATCATTGCTTAGTGGTTTCCCCAGCCACAGCTGCTGTCCCATGAGCTCTGGCGCTCACCTCTGGCAGCAGGGATGCTTAAGGGTTCCTACAGCACGGAAACATAAACTGTGGGGTCATGGTCATTTGTTCACACTAGCAATCCACTGCCTTGATTAACTCCAGATGATGCTAGGGCTGTCCTTGGCCCAAATTCAGCAGACTATACTTGAAAATCAAGCTTTCTTCATCAGTTAGGGTATTTTCCATGAAAATTTTGCAATAAAAATAATAAGAGTTTTATCATAGTTGCTGTAAGTGTATCAGCTCACTGAATGCAGTGCTACTTTTGTTTTAATGCTCCTATAAGTCAGATGATCACAACCTCACTCTCCTGTGTTATCCAGGTGCCAAGGTCGAGGCTCACAAGAATCCTTTCCTTGACATCTGTGAATCCGCAATTCAACTCATAATTTGTTAATTGCACCACATGCAGGTGTCGATTTGACTTAATCTCAGGTAACATCTGTAGATACTACAGAGTTTTGATGTGCATGTGAACTCCATGCCCAGACATACATCAGAAACTGCAGCTGAGCTGTCACGGGCACAGTGCTGACACTGGAAAGCACTTAATCCCTTCTGCCTTGCTTTCGGCATGAGCCTTGGATTCCCATGGTGCACATCCCAAAGGTCTGCTCAACATGATTTCTCTTAAGCAAATTTCAGGCTGCAAAATTTCCACCCGTGACAACTACCTACAAGTCTCAATTCAAAACCCTTCTGTGAAATGCTTTATTTTGTATAGATGCAAACTGAAAATGGAAGAAATGGTTATGTGAAATCTTTTACCAAACCACCAAGATTTACTTACTCTGAAGTCGAGCATGATCCTTTTCTCAAAAACCAGCATGACCTTGATATTGAGATAATATCTGGAAATTGTTGCCACCTTATGCATGAAAAATGTTTTCCTCATAGCTAAAGATGAACAGTGCATGCTTTTTCACTTTTTTTCCTGATGCACATCTGGACATTTACATTTGCCAGCCTGGGCTGTGCTGTTTTAATAAAGATATAAGTGTGATTTTTGGGGCCTTTTCACACTTTCTTTGTGTTGTAACAAATCTCCATAACAGAGATTGTGGGTTATTATTGCAAGAGACATCAGTGATGTGGAATCTATGTATGAGCTCATCTAACTTATTTTATCTCTGTAGTTGTTTTTGCCCTTGAAGAAAATTATGTGGACGTATTAAACTAAACATGAATGAACAGTTTCTTGAAGAATTTTCTTTAAAAATGGACCTCATCTGGACATACCAAAGCTAAGACTACCCACATTTGCTGTCTGTCATATCTCTCCCCAGATAACTTACATTGAACATCAACAACACAACAGTTTTCAAAAATTAAAAGCATATTTGTAAATTTAAAAATAGAGAGAAACAGAATCTTAGATGATGAACTAAACCTTACCTCCTGCTCTAACTGTATCAAGATATAGTCTGTGTTATTTATAGGAGCCTTTGAAGTACAAAGACTAAGAAATATTTCTTCTTTCCATGTTAATGAGGAGTCTGTATCTCCTCTGGGTGCTCAAGTGAAATCAAACAGAAAGGCTGGCCTAGCCAACTGAAAAATCAATTACTTACACAGGGCTATATGCAAATATCTAGAATTGAATTTTTCACACCTGATTGGTGAGCATAATTTCATGCATTTTCAAAAGCCTATGAACCTGAGCTCCAGTTTATGCAGTGTTTACATGGATAAATTGGACAAGTAACTTCCTATTAAATGCTAAGAGAAATTTTTGCCTGGTTCACGACAGTGACAGTGGGAACTTTCTGTCAGTGTCCGTGGGCATGCCTGCATTAGACTATTTGCCACGTTTACTCTTTCTGCAGCTTTTCTTTGAGAATTTACTCGCCAGTTGGTGTGACCTTTTCTGACTATGGTGAGAAAGGTTCCTGTTCCTTGTGTTTTGCTGGCTATTAATTCCTAATTAATCTTTGCCTGTGTGTATCTATCTTCCAAGCTTTTTCATTCTCTGCTGTCTTCCTGTTTGGTACTCTGTGTATTCCCAATGATTCTTCTACTCTTTTATGCGTGGCTGTTCCATCATCCAGGACTGTGGAGGACAATGATAAAGAGACTAAAGAGGTATGGCCTCGTTATTATGGATAAGCAGGTCCTCCTTGAAAGCCAGGACTTCTTGTTGATGCAGTGACTCCCCCAAATGTTTAGGACATCTATGTAGAAATCTGAGGAGGATGAGTGAATCTTTAGCCTTCTGAAGAACCAGAGAGATGTTGTCTTTCAGTGCACAAGACAGACAGCATGGCAGAACTGTACAGTGATGACACATAAACAGGCATTTCCCTTCCAGCATGATTTTGGAGTTTACTTGGTTCATCATTCTTGTACATCTCTTCAATCTTCATTGTATTGTGAAGAGTCTGTTCTAATAACATTAAATCAAAAAAATAATACCCAAAACTGTAAGGGCTGCCTGCAGACATGCGGGTGTAATTACTGACCTGTCCCCACCCAATCCACTCTGCCCTGGCCTCACACTCAAGGCCTGTGGCTGCTTCATGCTTTGAGTGCTAAATGTGTCCCACTTGATGTTGTAAACCCAGATGCTGTTGCCCATTGGTCCAGACCATTACTTCACACAACTGGTAGCAGTATGTGGTTCATGGTAGGAAGATTCATAATTTGGCCTGGAGAAAATTCAGCCTAAGCAAAGAAATGTTAACACCCAGAGACAGGGCCTTTCCTTCTTTTAACCATTTTCTACAACCAATATAACCAAAATGTGAAGACACCCAGGTTGACGTTTGTTACTATCTGCTAGCTACTGGCCTAGTGAGATGGAAAAAAGAAGATAGGCCAGAAATCTATCAAAATCACAGAAGAAAGTGAAAATAGATGATATCTTACTCAGGAGGAAAGAAAGAAAGTGAAGAATCTATGTGACGGCTTTGGGCAGCAGAACTCTTATATGAGAGAGCATTCACCTGCACTACAATAGTACCCACAGGACAGAGGCAACCAGAGCAAACTCTTGAAGCTGATGAAGAGGCAAATGTTTCTGCCTAAGTGCATTTATTACTGCAGGTTTCTCAGAGACCACCGTAGTGTCAGGCAATGAAACAATCCAGTCATAAACATGAGTTGTTGAGAGGGGAGATTCTCTATGCAGCACTTTCCTCTGTGTATCTCCAGCTCGCTTCATGGCAGACGGAGCTGATGGGGATGGGACGTGACCTGCTTGAAAGTGAAGTTTTCAGTATGCTGCTGAACTTATCAAGAAACTGGTAGAAAGCTGGACCCTCCCCAGATCTTTACTCTTTTTCAGTGATTATAGAGTTTATATGTCCAATGATGCAATGTGTGATTGATAAGAACGTTTTTAACATCTGATTTGATTCTTCTAAGGCAGAGCACCTCAGGCTAAATGCACAATGAGTATCTGATAAAACCGTTGATCCTAACACACATCAGCAAAGTACAGTATTGTGAAGTGCAGTGGTCTCCACTGCCAAAGCAATATATTTAACCTATGCTGTTCTGTGAAAAGTCATTCTATTTTCCATAAAAGCATAATTCCCGTGCATATGATGCATATGATAAATAAAGTCACTTTAATTTGATGTTCCGTGTAGGAACCCAAATGCTCTCTGAATTTGTTGTCATTGCCAGTTGCCATCTGGGAACACCTCTTGTTCTTTGCCTCCCTGAAACAGAGTCTCCTTTTTTCTCATCAATCTGGAGCAAGCAAGAAGGCATTTACAGGGGAGGTAGTGTTCACAATCAGCCACTTAAGCACTCTCTTTTCCTGCTCCAGCTCTTAAATACACTGGCTTCACTGTCAATCTGATCTTTCTGTGCAGGACTCTTGCTTAAGGGCAAGGGGAATGGTAGGTCTTCTTTTCCAATACAGTAGCAACAATTTAAACACATTGAGTATCCACTGTGGATTTTGGAGGAATGTCTCTTTTTTGTTCAATGGATACATGGGTTTGTGGCTGTGGTGTTGGAAAAGCCACCATACTGAGCGAGCAGGCCATCAAAACCTATAGAGAAACTTTGGTTTAACCACATTTCTTTAGAACGTTTCATCTTGGTGCAGCAGGCAAAGTAGAGGCACGTGGGTGCTATTAAGACATTAAAATCACAGGAGAACAAGCAGCAATACCACCAGGAATCTCCCATGCCTTTTATGTTTTATGGTCCATGCTGCTGTGCTGTTGCCCTATCTGTAAGATTGGCATGGCAGAGATCTCAAGAAATCTTCACAGTTCTTGTATTGTTATCGTCCCCACTAAGCATTAAAGATCTGCAGTACAGTGCAGATCCCCAGCATGTTCAATCTTTTACCTGTGCTCAGAAAACGAATTTATTTCAGAAATAATTTACTCCTGCTTAGTATTCTCATCTTCCTCCTGGTGTCATCACCTCATTTGAGCTGCTAAACGACCTGTCAGAATGGTGTGTGTTCTCCACAGACAAATCCATTCAGTATGGAGATATCAACCTCTTTGTTTGAGAGGCTCCTACAGCCATGGCAGAATGAAGAGTTCCCTGATAGTAACTTGAAAATGCTTTGGTTCACCAAAAGTACATGAATCAGTGCAAATGTGTAGTTTGACCACAGGTCCTGCAGTTCTGGCTGATTCCAGCTGGCTCTGCACTGCAGTCACAACACGTTGCAAGAGACGACCCAGAACACAAACAGCTAGCTCACCATCTGGAAAAAACACCACAGGATTCCAGCCCAGAATAGGCCCCTGCTGTCTTTATGCCATTGTTACAGAAATTAAGTAGGAAACAGCTGGCCATGCGGACACAGTTATTGCAGAATATCACTTCTGCAATAGGGTAGCAAGAAAGGTCACTGAAAATGTCCATGTGAAATGAGATTTCCATGTGCACATGACTTGGTCAGCTTGCAACATCTATTCTGAAGGTGGAGCTTGACTTCTTTCGCTGCTGTCCTTTGCCTTCCTACTGAGTTAAACCTCAGCAGCAATGCCAAGAAAGAATTTTGCACTCATTACAGGGATTATAATAGAAGATAATATGTCAAAGTTTTTGATAATTGTGCATTCAAATAGCATTGCAGAGAACTGTTGCTCAGGACAAACTTGTTCTTCATGTCTGAGAGTCTCAAGACAGAGAAATTAAACAAAGTTAGTTATCTTGTTGTAGTAAAGTAAGTCTTTAAAAACCTCTCTTTTTTCCCTAGTGGACACTTTGGAAAACTTTAGGGAAGAGCTTGTTTCAACGCTGTGCTTTGCAGGAAAAGTCAAAGTACAGTAGGAAGAAGAAAATTGTGAACTCCTTAGAAGAGTAACTTAACCCCAAGGAATGCTTAAGCATGAGGAAACAGAAACAGGCAAATATGTACAGACGGCTTATTGTGTGTCTGGGTTTGGAGATCACTTGTGCTACCAGAAGTTAAGATTAATAGATTTGGATCTTTTTCAAGGCCTGTGTCTGTCTGCTTCCACCATCGTGCATCCGTGAATACATGAACTCCAAGTCAGATTGCCCATGAAATGGAACTCAGTGAAAGGTTATGCTCAGGCACTGGGGAGCCTGTGGCTGCTGTACTAATCGCTGTGTCCAAACTCAGGGACCATGGGCTTCCAGCTCTCAGAAATGGGTTATTAAGCACCAAAATCAGAGGGAAGAACAGAATAAGCATTTTGCTATTCTCAGCAACCTCAGGAATGTACAAAAGTGGTGGCTTGATGATTTTCTTGTGGACAGGCACTTTGCAGAAGTCCCCTTTTGACATAGCATAAACCCCTTCAATTTTTCTCTTCAGATTTTTTAATGAAATGGAACGGATGCTGGCAAATATGTGTTGTCAGGTTTGCAATACCTGACACAGGGAGTTTTTGGTTGCACAATAGGGTAATAGCTTTTGATCAGCACTCTGTAAATCTCTGCATGAGAAGGAGGTAGGATATTTTAAAAAAAATTTGGCTTAGGGTTGAGTTAGATTAATACCCCCACAAACAGACAGTTCTGCTTAATTGCTACAGATTGCATTTTAAGTATTCATGAATGAGTACACAGCAGGTCTGATAAACAGCTATACATTGTGTACCATAACTGGTGCCTGCATGATTTCTGTATAGTTCCACTAAATATGAAAGCAACTAAAATGTACTCCATGCACATGACATACACTTAGGTATTTCTACATGGACTTAAATTAGCATTAAACTCTGCATAAGTAGGAATTAGAGAAGGTGGAAAAGAGGGGAAATACTGAAGAAAATAAATGAGGTGAGATCAGAATGAATGACAAAATACTTTAAGGTAAATACGAGAGAGCAAAGAGTGATTTTGTGAAAGGGTCAGGGAGTCAGGGTTATTAAAAGGGTAGCATAGCATAATGCACAGGGCAACTAGCATGTTTTAGTTCTTCCATTTATGAAACGTCTTCTTTTAAGCTGAAAGCAAGACAGACATGTTTGGATTAACTTCTGTATTTTCTGCTATCTGATAGCAAATGTTCTGTGTTGCATTTTATACAAAGCTAGCCTTCTAGACAACATAAGCTTTTTCAATTACAGCAATATACCAGCTCTCTATTAGTGCTGTGGGAATACATCCAGCAGACAGGAAATAATTTCTATGAGAAATGATTTGCACTTCAGCTTGATTAAGGGCAGCACCGTGAGGGTCAGCTTTCTGTTGCATGGCTTGCTATCCTGACTATAATTTTCCTTCTACTCGCATGAAAGTGAGAAATATTTAAAAACTGTAAAATTATGTGAAAAATAATCACCTCCAAAATTCCTCCTGGAATGGCTAGACAGATTTGTTTTTACGAGACAAGGTGCTGGCAAAAATCAAGATGCGTTTTCTCACGTCCATATACTCTTGTGAAGGCTCCAAATCTGGCTGAAGACCTGCCCTGGGACAGAGTTACTGTTGTGAGTTCTTGCTGTGGTTGTTGCAGTGTTCATGTGTCTGTCTCAGGAAGGCTGTAAAAGGTTTGTGCAGCCTGCAATTTTCCTCTAGTTACTCTTCATGTTAGGTGTGCACTGTATCATGCAACCTTCACCTAGACCACTGTGGTGTTTTAGCACAGAAAAAAGTCCAGAGAGGCCATTTCTTAATTGTGTCGCATCCCATTTTCACAGATTCATGACATAAGGGGTTTAATTTGCTTTTCAAAAATACCCAAGGCACAGGGATATCTGACAGAAATATTCTGGAAACCCATCATAGAAAATCCTCTCTTTTCGCAGACAGGTAACTGCATGAATTCAAATAGGAATTGTAGCTTATGTTTATGTATGAATCCTTCACTTCAGGACACAAAATAATCACTAACTTATACAGACTGGGAGAAATTCCACCTCTGGGAAGGCTGTACTGATGCAATTTTTCTCAGCTTTCTTTAAACCATCTGACCACTGCAGAGAACAGAGGGTAAATGTGATGAAATTAAATATCCCTTGGAAAATCCAAGTTCTTTATCATTATTATTATTCTCCTGAGTAATGCATACATTTCTCACTATCAAAAAAGTCCCTCATCAGGAAGAATCAGCCTCCCAGGTTTCTTTTTCCAGTTACAGCAATAGAACTTTTTCTATATTAACCCAATATCCACATCCACGCTTAAAAATGAAACCTTGTTTCAAGTCAATTGAGTGACCTTATCGACTTCACTTAATTACTCTACAGTCTTTTAAAAGGGAATAACCAAAACTCCAAACAAATTTATGTTCCTTAGTTTTGTCTTTAATGCTGACTATGAGTGGTCAGAAGTTTGGCTGGCATGTTTTCTTTACCTTTAAAAATCGTAAATATCACCCTCTTTAAAAGTTTTGTTCCTGCTTCCATCTCAAGAGTTCCTCAAACTAGTTGGTAGAGTGAATTCTATTTCCATTGCAAAGAAGAAAACAACTAAACAAGGGTTCTTCTGTCCAATGGTCAGAAAGTATTCAGCAGAGAAATCCCATAAGAGACCAGATTCAGCAATTGTCCAGGATAGCTGCAGAAAACTGAGGAAGCAACTGAATTTTGCAGGCCAGGTTACGTTCTCCACATCAGCAACATAAATCCTAAAAATTGTTTCAACTGGTAATACTTAGAGGCTTCAAAAGCTCTACCCCTTCCAAAAGTGCCGAGTTCTTTTAGCATGCACTCCACAGGACAGGAAAGCCCATGATGCACTTGCTTCTCCTGTGACTCCAGTAGTACTATTTCTGAAACTAAAGACTGGTGACCAAAATCTCTCAAATCTGCAGGTTCCTAGATGTGCCCTGATAAGTAAATCAAATTAAAGTGATGATTCCTCTCACATGCCACATTACCCCTACTCAGCTCCATCAATTTCATGGAGAAAATGTGGATAAAAATAATGTTCAGCACTGTGCAAAAATCAGTTTGTAATATGTATAGGGTTTTTTCCCCTAATTAAAGAAGTTCATTTAGTTAACAATACCCAAACATTTGCAGCATTAAATTACTTATTTAAATTCAATTTCAAAAATCTCTATTAGAAACATCAGCTAGTATTTCTCAAGAAGAGAAGGCTCTAACTTAACTGCAACTTAACTTGGCTAGGTGTGACTGAATTCCTCTGTGCTTATGTACTCCAAAGTGTAGTCCTATGAGAAAATTCCCTGTTGGGTGCTTTTCAAATCTTCTCTTGCATTGCTGTATCAGCCCAGCTACACTGCGAGTAGAGGATTTTACTTGTGAGTTCCATAGAGGTGCTTCTCTGATTATCCTTTTCCTTAACATAGGTTTTGAAACTTTTCAGACCAGAAAAGAAGATCAGAAAATACCTCTTGTAAACAAGAAGTGGTGAAGTATTTTGCTTGGAGACAGAGTTCCTACGTCTTTGGGAACAATGTTCCTTGAAACACTTGTTATCATTTCCTCTTTTAAACAGTTAAATAAAGAGACCTTAAACCATGGCTTCACAGCGATATTAGCAAAAGGTTAAGATAATATTTGTAGATTATTTTCTCATCAATGATTTCAAAGGGGAAAAGCAGAATAATTTAATTTTAATTGCTGCTCCCGTTTCCACGGAATGGTGCATATTGATAAAACAGATGTAATCACACTGTCTCTGGACACTCTTACTCACTGTGGATGTGGACAGGGTAAATTAACCAGAACTGAATAGGAGGAAGTATGGGTTACATGAAAACACTATGAACTAGTATGTAAATACTTTATCAGAAATGTGCTTTGTACAATGCTGTTTGAATCATTTGGCAGCCAGTCCTCCAGAGGCTGATTCCAGAGTTGCTCGTGGTCCCAGTGAGACAGAGCTCCAGGTGTGCTGGAGCAGCAGGGCAGCAAAAGGATCAGCTGTGTCAGTAAATCCGCACCTCCTCTCACCTTGGGCAGGGATAGAGGTGCACTGCAGGGTCTTTGCTTTCTACTTGCAATAGCCCAAGGGATTGTTAGAGTACGGCAAAGCTTGTACTCTAACCATGTCCCCAAACTTCTCTAAAATGACCTTTCTGCCATGAAATACATCATACACTGAATGCAAGCCCTATCTCTGTGCAGAAGGAGTCTCCTGGAATGGTGGGGGGAAATCATTCACAATTTACTCCTGATATTCAGGAATCAATCAAGACTTAATGTGTCTGTCAGAATTGTATCTGTGGCTTTAATAGTACAAAGAAAAGGTCCGACAGGATGGAGAGAGAGAAAAAATGTGAAAGCATAAGAGAGGAAGACTGGAAGCCACTTATGTGGAGAACAGATAAAAGATCCAGCCAAGCAACCCAAGCATACAAAGAAGCTATAATCCTAGGACAAAGTGTAAAGTAATTTACTGAGCTAAGTTTTCATACTACTGGGGCTCCATGCACAACCTCTAGTCAAAAAAAAAAAAAAAAAAAAGCTGATTCTTTTTCCCTTGAAAAATTTGGAATATTTTAACATTTAATGAAAAGTAGGATTAAGTGATCCTGCAATATACAGCTCAATTCATGCTTTTTCTTCACTAGTGGTTAATTAAGTGATCTGAAAATATCTGCAGACAGGGAAACAGATTCAGACCAAAATTTAATGAAACCAGGTTGTTTTCTCAGCAGAGAACAAATAAAAGCACCAAAATATTTCAGGTTATCTGAAGTCTACTGCTAAACATAAAATATAATGTTTCATCTGATGATTACTTGGTTCACTTTGTTTTGCCCTTTACAGCTAGAAGTGTTTTGTCCAGCTGCCCAGCTGATAGGCATTTGACCTAGAGGGCAAGAAGGGCACTTAGAAATAAATCCAACTAAAAAGCCAAGAACAAATGCTGCAATATTTTTGGTCCCGTCTGTTTTTCTGCATCTCAGATAACAACCCCAAAGTTTTAGGAATTCCACCTTGATATCCAGATCTGGTTCAGAAATCCAATCTCACATCTTTTTCCATGTTTCAATTCACTGCTACTGCAAGAATTACAAAGAAAAACAATTATTTGAAAATTCCTATTAAAAATCTTACAATGAAACTGTTCTCGTAAGTGAATGAATTAGGTTTAGAACTGGCCTGAAAAATTCCTTAAGGGTTTACAAGTTGCAGCAAGTCTCTGGGGACCTAGATTCTGAGCTATAAACCTGCCAAAGTACACAGATCTATGCAGTGTAGACAACGTTTGGGAGCTGACAACTTTCCACAACAGAGACACTCCTGATACTGAAAAACAGACCTCTCTGTTTTTCTGTCTCCTGTGTTAAATCACACTTCGCATAGGCTTAAACGTAAGGTAAAAATGATAAAGTTAGGAAGAAGGAAAATTCCAGATAGTAATAGAAAAACAAAAATAAGAGTAGTTGTTCCCAATCTAACAAACTTAGGAGGGTTTCTTCCTTGTTTCCTTTGATTTGCAAACTCCCGTAGAAATGATTTAATTTTCATTAGTGTTTTAGATGTGTTTTGCAAAAATGTTTATCTTTCCTTTTCCTTGTCTTTTACCTCTGTTTATTTCAATGCCAAATGAAAAATAATGACTCCAACTTACACTACCATTCAAAACTGTTATTGTGAAATGAGCCTGGGATGGCTGCTTGACCACCAGCTCAGTGCTTGGATTTGTCCTGGCTAGCACCAGGACAACAGAGATAATAAATGCTGAACTTAGCTTTGAATCCTTCCATAATGGAGACCTTTAGCTATTTCTCTCTGCCTCTCACTCTTATCACCTCCCTGTACTCAGTCACCATTTGCATGAAATCTCTGAACCCTAAATATCTTTAAGACTCACCCGCCCCTCTATCAAACACAGCTCTAATTAAACAACTGTTTCAAAACTTCCCATGGATGCACAAACTCCTGGAGTGCATAATCCCATTCCTTTAGTAAACCAGGCAGGCGCAGGTGAAAGCATAATGATGCCCTTAACCACAGAAAACCTTTGCTACAAAACTCTTATTTGAGCCTTTGATTCCTTTTCAGGAAATAATGTTGAAGGTAACATTACTTATTTACCTTACCTTTTAGTAACTCCTAAGTATTTCGTGCTTGAAATGCATAGTCCTGCTTAAAGGAAGAAGGACTCTTTCTCTTGCAGAAAATACTGTTGCTTTTTTTTAAAATGGGCTGACAGAAATTTTACTTTTTTTTAAGTTCAAGAAGTAACAGCCTTTCCAAGATTTTGAAGGAAGGAGTATCACGAGCAGGGCTCAGTAGTGTTTCCTTTTTTCACTGAGTGTACACACATTTTTGAAGCAATCTCACATATAAAGCTTTTCAGATGTGATCACCAAATCATGAGTAAGAATGCCAATAAATAGAAAATAAAACAAGACATTTCATTAGTTGAAATAGGCATTGAAAAATTTTTTCATCCTTGAATGAATTTTGCTTTGATAGAACTACATACAAGTACTTGTGAGAAATCTTGCACATGTCTTAAGGGTGGGACAGTGGAAATAATCCTACCAGAATTTATTTATTTTGGTAGATCATGCCTTGAACAATTTCTAAAGCTTGTTTTTTATTCTTAAAAGTTGTGTTTTCCTTTTCTGAACACTTTAAACTCTGAAGAGAGTTGCGCAAAGAAGGATGTTCCAGGAAGAGAGAAGAGCCTTCATTTCCATTAAAAATGGTTGTTTCTCAACTATTAGTTCTCTCTCCAACTATTGGAGAGAAATCTATGTATATAAGGAGGAGGAATGATTTTTACGGCACATGAAGCACTTAGGCTTGACGTTTTGATAAAAACACACAGCTAAACAACCTAGCTGTTTCCGCTGTGTACTTAATATATGCTTGTAGTGTTTCTATGTGGCACGATCAGACAGAAGACAATGTGTTGTGCATGAGAATGCATCAATATAATTTGCTAGATTTAATAAATTGCAATTAAAAACATTAGTTTTAAACTAACAGCATAGTATAACATTACTGTCTTGATTTTTAAATTGGAACTACAATAGGGAACAATTTTTTTGCAACACTGCCCAGCTTCCTGCCTCCCACCTAGGATACTAATCTTCTTGAAAACCATGAAGTAATACAGTTATCCTTGAAACCACAAGGGAGCCTAAGCAGCACATGAAACACAGAGCACTAGAGCAGTGCAAATGTAGTGCAAATATGTGGGCATTTAAAGTAACCAGAGCCACAGACCTGAAAGGTGATGGTTTTGATTGACAGCCTCGCTTCAGATTGTATTTCTCATGCAGGTGTTAGTCAAGCAATGACTTAGGGTTTGTTACATCCACAGGGCTGGTGGTTCTTCTTTATTTTCCAATGTTTTGAACTTTCTTATACACTTTTCTTGCTATTTCAGTGTTTTCTCCAATATGTGCATTTGTGAAACTACTACTGAGAAGAAACATGTTACCAAAAAAACCGCCATCATAATTTTTTATGTAGTAACTAAGGATTGGAGGGTTGAAGAAGATGTGAGAACCGACTTTTTTTTAAAAAATACTTCTGTTTTCCAAGTGATTAGGTGATTTTGGATGCATTGTTTATACGTAGGCTTGCTTGAGTCATCTAAAGTAGATGTGATTTTCTCAGGCTTTGACAAAGTTACATCAAAGTATCTCAAATTAGGCATCCTCTGAACTGAGAGATTTAAAACCACCAGTTCTTTTTCAAAGCCTTGGCTGCTACACTTGGAATAAATTTAACCCAACCACCCGATTCTGATGCAAGTAAATTGTGGCATTTTCCCCACAGTCAGTTTCAATATTTAGCCAAATCAACAGCAGAAATGCAAAGGCTGCATCAGATAGCCTGATCTGTCACAGGGCAGATCAACTCATGCAGAGTTTCAGCTGAAGAACTTATTCCCCAAGGAAAACCACGCTGGCATTCAGCCAGGAGATTAAAATATTCTTTGGGAGGCAGCACTGCTTATTGTCAAGGCCATGTGGTGCATGCTGGTTGATGTTTCTGTAGGACTTTCCCAACTTGTGAAGCCTTGTGTAAGGCATGGTTACTACCAGCGTTTGAAGATCTCCTCCTGCAGTGCAGTTCTCCTTGCTGCCCAAACACAGGGCTGGAGGTCTACAGATAACAAAGTCAGCTGCAAATTTTATAGGCCTCTAGGAATAGGAAGGATTGTGCTGGCACCATGGGCTATGTAGGGGTGTGTCTTTGCCTCCTCCCTCTGTGGTGGCACTATCCTGTTAACATTAGTCTGCCGAGTTAGGTACATCATGTTCTAGCAGCCTCCTAATGATGTTTGTTTTACAAACAACAAACTTTATTTCCAACAGGTGGTCTGTATGGGATTGAAGGTTGCTATATTACGATTGGATTTTGGGCATTCTTAAAATCTGAGAAATCGAAGCAAAGCCAGTTATAGCTAGTAAAAAAAAATTAAAAATCAAAATATCCTAAGGAAAGTTGTGATGTTTTTCATGAGAAATAAAAAAATCATAACATTGTCTGATACCCATTAATGGACAGGTGACAGAAGCAATGTCCCCTGAAGGAATGGAGTTGTTTGTAGTTAGTTTTACTTCTGCTGTGAGCCAGAAATAAAATCAGAGCCCCACAGAAGTAGAGTCCCTCAGTATCAGCCCCTGCTGCAGTTAGGGGAGTACAGCAACACTCAGAGCAGGCCAGTGGCAAAGGAGCAGGATGCAGCACTCCTCAGCACAGCCTGGGGGACACAGTGGAAAGACCCTTGGGACTGAGTTTTGTTGTGTCAGGCTTCCAGCTTGGCTGGCACTTTTGCTCCAGGAGTATACAATCCAGAGGGGCTCTTAAAAGTAAGTCAACAAAAATTTTAAAAATTGCATTGCAGAATGAGAAAGAAAGCACTTAGGAAAACTGGCAGGGAGAAGGAAGGACATAGGTTAGGTGTGGAGTAGAGGGATTGGAGAGGGTGATGGAGGAAACAAAGGGAAAAAATAACAGAGTGAAAACAAGTAATGAAAAGAGTGACTATAGAAACAACTGACAATGTAAAGGGGTGAAATAAAACATAATCTCTTATGCAGACATTCACGATTAGGAAAGGTTATTTCTCTTTCATTTTTATTTCCTTGGCAGAGAAGGGGGAGCTGTAGGGAGGAGGAAATTAAGTGTTTGGTGCTGGTGCTGATGGAAAATTTTGTTTCAGCTGCAGCTCAGGCAGAGAAAGAATTTCCCCTGGTCAGACCCAGGTGAGGGGTTACAGAGCAGTGGTATCTGTGCCGAGGGCAGAAACCCTTAATATCTGTATTAATTTGTCAGGCCTTGACTAAGGAAAGTAATGTTAATGAGGCTTTAACATACTTGCCACTGGCATGTGACATGTATCTATAAATATTCAAGGAATGATGGGATCACTTAACCACTCTTTCTTCATTTCAGCCTCAGTTCCCATCCCAAACTGAACTGGAAAATTTTTTATGCACTTTGGCTTGTCTCAGTTAAATTAACACCCCCACCCCTCTTTCTATACCTCCTTTCCTGTCTACTTCTTCTGAATCACTTTCTCGAGCTGTGTCCAGGCTGCTTTCAGCTCTGGCGTTGAACTGCAGCTTGTCACTAAAGGCACCTTGGCATGTACATAAAAGAGACTTGAAGGTGGAAATGACCACCCATTAAATCACCTCATCCTCCCTCCAGTCAGTGTGGGATTGTTCCTGCAGAACACTCCCCGGGGCCTGGGGTTTTAATGCTTTGAGCAACAGAAATTCTACCTCCACCCCCTTTGGGAGGAGTGCATGAGGGCTAATAGATCACACTCTTATGCAATTTTTCCTGATACATAGCCTGCATTTTCCTTTGTTTGATGTCTTTACTCCGTTATTCATATTTATAACTGGTGCTGGGTGAATCCCAGGTGGTTCTGAGGTTTATTTCTGTTTAAGAAGGCATGCAAAAAGGCAGAGACTACTCCGCATTCTTTAAACCTTTTGGTGCCTTCCTGACAGGCTCTGTTATTTCTTCCCTGAAACTGCCCAGGACCCAGTAGAAAGCCCCATTTCTCTCTATCCCAGAAGGGTAGGAGGTTGGATACTGGCCAATCCCCTGCTCTGGTAAATCTATCCTGAGAACAGAGACTAAAGCCCTCATCTCCTCAATCTACAATATGCCTTTTTCTCATCACTACCCAGTAGCCTAAGTCCTCCAGTTTAATTTCCTGTACTCATCAGGCTGTTGCTGTGCTTTTTGTGCTCCCTTACGTAATTGAGGGCTTTATCAATCTGTTTTTATTGCACTGGTTCCTTTGATGTCTGAGCAGAAGAGATACTTCCTTAAGTACTTTTTCTTAAGAAAGAAAGGTATTTCTTAAGCTGTTATTTCAGTTGACAGCCTATGAAACTCTGCAGTAATCAAATGGGAGCAAGTGGGATCCCTTCATCTGTTCTGAGGAAATCTTGCATGGCAGGGTTTAGTCAGGGGCTGTGACTTCTTCCTCTGGACCCTCCATCCTGCACATGGAGCCAAGTTCTGCAGAGGAGTCTCAGGGTACTCCACGTTTTAAGGATGCCCAAGCAAAAGTCCAACTTAATGGTTACTGGCAATCCTGTTTAGCAGGGGCATATTACACATGTGTGCAAGGTCAGTGACAGACAGTGCTGCCAGGACTTTCTCACTACCTGAAATTCTTCATTATGGGAGCAGGCTCCTCCCTCTTCAGATGTCAGAGACATTATTCTAGTCCTAGATTCAGGCATCTAACTTGGCCAGGACATGTTAAGTCACGCTCAGAGGGACGGCTCCTAATACTGTCATTTTAGCAAACACTAGTTACCAGAGCTGTAGCCAGTGCCAGATTGTACCTTTCTTCTGTAAGGGTTGAAGAGGGATTTAAATCCATGTAGCTGTCAAAATGGCCCCTGTGCTACAGTGAAGTGTGTCTTCTCACTCTTCCCCTTTGAAGGTTAAATAATGATAAAAATTCTTTCTGCTGAAGCAAGAGAAATAAAAAGTGAGAAATGTCTACTGTAGCCTGGTAGTCTAGGCATTCACATTATGGGAAAATTATTTTTAAATGCCTTTACCTGAGGCATTCTCACTTTTTATGCAACAGTGAATTGAGTACATGCTGTTCTACAAATAGCATTGACGTTTTTTCTCTTAGGAGGCAGGACCACTGCAGTTCCACACCTCATCCAAATGGAGGATGCTGGTTTTCCTCCAGTCATACCACTACCGCTCTAACACCAGGCAAGACAGGAGAAAGAGGCACAAACACCACTTCTCCTGTGTGCTTTATATGGTTTAAGTGTGCTCTTAGCCTGCTAGACCCCAAAAGGGGAAGCTTGCTGGCTTACAGGCAGCACCGTAGTGGTTGCTGTTCTTTGGAGGTGTTCAGGCAGTGAGCAGCTGGGGACCTTGTCTATTTTCATACCACAGAGATACAGGTGGGAGAAAACCAGAGCTTACATAGACATGAGCTTCCTATGTCCCCTGTCCTGGACAATTATAAATACATGGTTACAATTTTTGCCATCAACTTATTTTTGAACTATATATACAGGTATCAAAAACTCGTTTTTGATAAAACAGGGATTTATTGTCTAAATTAAATGGCGGTGCCAAGAAGTAACTAACACTGATAATAAACTGCCATGCTGCCAGAACAATTAATTGGGCACAGTACTCATAGAAAGGGGAATATGATTTTTTTTTTCTGAGGCAGACGCCTAAACACCATCAAACCAACCCTAAAATGACACAGGAAGACTTACCAAGAGTAGCACAAGTACACAGGGAGACCCTTTTTGGCTCATATAGGCTTTACAGACTGTAAATTATGGTTATTCCTAGGAGGAAAGAAAAGAGGTTCTGTCAGTTGTACAATTACTTTTTATTGGCAGTGCTCTTTCAGCTCAAGAAAACATTGGCTGAGGTTCAAGACCAAGATTTGGCTCAAATGCCACCACAATTTTTCAGAAATGTGATGAATGTTCCTCAAGAAATAGTTTCCTAAGGAAGCCACAAAAATGTGTCCAGTTAGGTTTCAGGATATCTAAAATGATATCCAAAAGTTGCTACCACTGAAGATCAATTGCCTTAAGTAATTTCACCAAATGACATTTTTACCTGTCAGACTGGCTGATGCTTGACACAACTGGATGAAGAATTTCATAAACTTTGATGTATGTATACCTGTACACAATTCATCACACCCATCTCAAGCATTTATTTTGAAGGATAAGCTATTTTAAAAAAAATAAATCAATCTAGTGACAGTGGAAGACAGTCCTGCCACTGTGAAGGCAGTGACATCCTGGCCTGAGGGTCATATACTGAACATAAATTCAGTCACTGATCTTTCATGCCTGAGTGAAAATATTCCCAAGCCTGAGTGAAAACCTCATTTTAGAAAAGCTGATGAGATTTTTTTCCATTGCTGTCAATGAAGGCAAGATGTCAAAAGTCTGTCTTCCTGCTGTCTTCCCTGAAGACGTATCCCTATGATGTAGCAGGGCTAAAGCATTAACCATGACTACTCTCAGCTCCAGAAAATTTACAAAATTAGCAAATATTAGTAAACTAATCTTTAGCTTACCCTGACGTGAATCTTAAACTGCTAGAAGAGACTGGAGATGTGTCATGTAAAATATCCACTTTTGTTCTCAAAACATCTTTAATGGTTATTTTACTGCAGTTATCTAGACCACAAAAGGTTATTTGTACATTTTTTTCTACGATGTTTTATACAGAAATACTGGAAAATTGCTAGGTACTTCCAGAGGATTCCTGTCTTTAATGGGATGATGACATGAAAGCATAACCATCAAGCAAAGCAGGAGAAATAGTAATTTTTATTTGTAAAACATGCATATTACTGTATCTATAAGGAGGTACATTTAAAAAAAATGTACCTAGATTCTAACAAATACTGGAAATATCTTCTACAATTTCAGAAGATTAATATCTTTGGACTTTTAACCAGCTGTACAAACTTGTAGTTTTATTTTTTTTCAGTATTGAGTTAATTAAATGTAGTGACATATTCAGATATTTACTAGTGAAAGGCACTGCTGCTAAGATATTAGTTCAACCTTCCTCCAACTGAATGGGCCTCTCCAAATCTGTATTTTTACTGTTTTTTTTCTTTCCTGGGCTGTAGAAGGGTCCATAGTTAACCCAGAGGATGTTTTTATCTCTCCATCAACTCTCCAGTGAATTCTTAGTACTTGTAGTTTTGATATAAGAGTGATCAGATTCTTCTTCCTCACACTCATTTCCAGTTATTTCAAATTATAAAGGCCTGGCATACTCTCAAGCACAGATATTAAATCTGGCAACATTGCTCCAACAGACACATGCATACAGAAAGCAGAAGGCTAGACAAAACAGGACAATGTGAAGACTGTATTTAATAACACAGGAAAGAAACAGAATCAAATTCTCCAAATTTGATAAGATTGCTGCTAAGAAATGAACTTGTAGTTTAGTGAAATACATAAGTTTTGCCCCTCTGCAGACTATAAAAATTAATGCTTGCTAGTTAAGGTTTCAATGCATTTCAATAATTGGGTTCATACTTACTTGCATTTCTAGGCAATTGAGAATAAATACAAAAATATTCAAAGTTCATTTGGAGTTCACTGATTAAAACCTTTCCCAGATCTTAAATACAACGGGGGAGCTTTCTGCCCTAGGAAAGGTTAGATAGATTCCTGAGTTAATCAGTTGCTAAGCGTTATTAAAATCTGGTTTATACAGTTTCTTAGACCAAGAATAACCCTCCTGTTATTAACTCTGTACCATCTGACAGTACCCTCTCATGTGGAACAGACCAAGGATGTAGTAAATAGATGACAAAAGACACCATAAAAACGGGTGGTAACATATTCCAATGGCTTTAATGGAAACATTTTGTTACAATTTAGGTTATGTGATATTCTTCCATTTTTAATAAGTGTGAAAGAAAATGCACAGAATAGAAAGTCAAAGGACACCAGTGAATGTAGATATTTTAAATGACCAAGTCATAGAAGAAATAAAATACATTACACAAATAAACAAAGATTATATCCACAGTCATGAATACACACTCTCCTCTACAAAAAAAACCAACAATAAATAAAATCACATTATATGCAGATAGTTCTACTTACATCAGTACAATATACTGTGCAGCTTTCCATTTATTTTCTGCTCGACTGGCACTCGACTGTTTCTCTGTTGTCCAGTATTTTTCCATTAATAGGGAACAGTATCACCGTACAAAAGGGGACAAAGTTCCTGTCCACAGTGTCTATCCTGAGTCCTGTTAGTTTTTGATTGCTACACCCTATGCACAAAAACACAGCAAATTCCACCCATTGCCTTCATCCTGCCTCTCCAAGTTTTCCCAGCACTTTCAGACCTGCACAGTAAAGACTCTCTTTTCTGAGAGAAAGAGAAGTCCGGACCATCCCCAAGTAGAAAGGCACACATCTGTGCTCCTCGTGCCTGCTGCTAATGCACAACATCAGTGAAACCTCTGTTCACAGCTGGGGCGTGGGGGCAGAAGTGTGTGTTCCCTGTGCATACCAGCTGAGATTACGAAAGAAACCCCTAAAACAAGATTTTTTTTTTTTAAATACTGATTTTGGTACATTTTTGTTGCTTGCTCAAGTGTCCTCTAGAAACATTCATGTGACAGAAACACCAAGGAATGGTTCACACGGAGTGGATTTTAACCTTTCAAAGATTTTTCAACTAATGAACCCACCTAAGATTCCTGAATATAGCTTAACATACAAACTGTAACAATGTCAGGTTATCTAGAATAATTTGCCTTTGATGCAGAATATTAACTTAGTGGTTAGTGAGAGATTTTGAGGGAACTGTAAGCCTCTCTGTTTTGCTAGTTTTTTATGCTGTAAATTTGTTTTATGTCAGTTAGGACCTTCTAAAAGGTAAATTCTGGGAGAAGCAATGACGTAATAGTAGTCTATATAGTGATACACTGGACACAATTAAACACTAGCCCAAGAAAGCCTCAAAACCGTGGCAGCCTTATCTTCTTGATCAAAACCAGCAGTAACTTCATAAAAAGTCCAACATGAACCTTTTTCCTTTCTTCCTCTATGCGTGAGATAAAGGGGGAGCTGCAGTTATGACAGACTTAAGGCTTCACTGGGGCAAAGCACAGTGCTCAGGCTTTCTGCTGTTATTCTTTAGAAGAGAACAGACACTATCAATGTCTGCTGCACAGCTTGCTGACCCTGCAGACAGACAGGTCTGAGGTCTCTCACAAACAGCTGTTTGTTTTAATTTCAACAATCATTTTTCATCAGTCTCAGAGCTCAGATGTTAAAAGGTATCTGAGAATGGAAAACAATTCAGCCCTCAAGCCATCTGAATTAATTTCTGCCTCTAAGCAAGGATACGCACACTGCAAACTCTTCCATTCTTCCACTTGAAAGGTTTCACACAAACACAAATCTTTTTGTGCTTTCAACAGTGAGAAGGAAAGGGAGGGAGGAGAGGTGACATACACACAACATATCTGAAAGCAAAACTTTTCCCAGCATCTCCTTAAAAATACATTCCAAGAGTAACGCCTGTATTTCTTTGTTTCTAAAAATGGCTAAAACTGACTCCTCCAAAACATGCATTTCGAAATTTGTCCCTTTACAGCTCACTGTTGTGAGGTGAGTTACTAGGGCATGCTGCTAACCAAGAGAAAAGGTAATGTACCATTAGAAACTGGTATTTCTGTTCCCATATGCCCTGCTGTGGGGAAGGCTGTCGCTAGACATGACATAATTTTATAGCGACAACAAAAAGGATTAAAAAATCCCCAACAGGTAATTCTAGGTCTAGAACTCTGATAGTGGCTGGCATGGCCATGGGCCAACAGGTGTGTTGACAGCTGAGCAGTGATCAGCAATGAATCATGTCTGAAATTACAGAAAAGCCAACACTGTCAGTGAAGAAGAAGCATTTCTGACTAAATGATGGAAAATAGCTGTCTTCTTTTCAAAGTGCTTCTGAACCCAGACAAAAGACCATGAAAAAAAATTGGGAATTAAAGACTATTCACTCTACTCTTGGAGAAAATGAGGAAAAATAGCCTTCACTGCTTTACTGAGACCCAGAATGGCTACATGGCTACACTCTGAAGCACAGAGGAGGGCAGTGAAGGATGTGGAACTGTCTTGAGCTCCGGAAAAGGTGGACTGAATTGCCAAAGAAATTTATGACCAGGACTATTAGCTTCCTGTCTTTGACGTCTATTCTTGGCTTTCCAGGAGCATTATGGCATTCATGAGGTGAAAACATCACTGGAGCCAAGGTCAGCTAAGGCTGATGCAGCCTGTTCTACTGCAAAGCTGAGAAACTCACTCCGAACTCCTTCAAGCCTGAAGACACTCAGTGAAAGGCCCAAGTTTACCTCCACTGAATTGTTAAGAGGGATTTTTCATCAGCTTAATGAGAGTGTGATTGCATTTCTAAGCCAGAAAATGAATCAGAGATCAACCTCCCAGAAAAACGTGTTGTCAGGGAGAACACTCTTTATTTTGTCCAGCACAAATGTTTCCAAAGCATTAGCTACACCTTAATAACTCTCCACTAAAAAACCCCCAACCAAATACTTCCAATAATGCAATGGCACATTGCTTAAGAACAAATTTAAAATAGATCAACATGATTTATTTTCAGAAATTAATTAATACAGCTCCTTAATGAACTGAATTCTGGCCACAATCTTTCAAGGTGCTCTCAATCACACTTAAGAACAAGTTTTAGCAAAGACTGAATGTTTTCAGAGCTCAGCTGGCTGTGGTCTTCAATGAAGCCCACTAGAGCAGGAACTGGTAATTAATTGGTCGTGGTGGTAGTCACAGACAACTCAGAACACACAAACATAAACAAAAGTTCCAGAACTACCAGTAGCCCAGGACAAAGCACCTAGACATCTGACTCTGAAGCTGTGGGTTTCAGGAAACTAAATCACAGATACTATTGGAAGTTCTGCTTCATCTTCGTCACTTGCAGTGGAAGCCTAGGTTTGAAGTTATGCGGGTAAAAAGACAGGAAAACCGTCCTCAAGAAGAGGATTCTGAGGTGAATCAGATATTATGCTGACCATTGTTTATTAATTTTAATAAATACTAAATTAGCAGAATTTGTCAAACTTTGACAAACAGAGTTTGAAGCCACTAGTTCAATTTCAATTTAACAGGCACAACTGTAACATTTAGCAATAAATACGGACTACACAGCCAGCCTTTCTTAAATTCAAGCACATGGCAAATCTCCCTTTGGTTCAGCCACGGCCAGGATCATTCCCTTTGGTCCCAAGTGAGCAAAGCACTTAAAACCTGAAGTTGAGCATATTTTAAGTGTGTTCTGAAGTGCTGAGCTGAGTCAAGGGTCTCCTTGTGTTTCTCTGTAATACAGATGTATGTTTGTAATACGGGCAATTTGTTGAAGCCAAAAATGTAGGTTTTGAAACCTCTTTTGAGAATCAATTATTAGTATTTTGATTAGACATTCCCTTACAGAGTTCGGAGCCTAAACATTGTGGCATTGAGCTAATGCAGATGAACCAGAAAGGAAAAGTGCATTAGCCAGTAAAGAATCTCTCTGCTGAATAATCTAAACTCAAGGCAGCTTCTGATCTGTGGTCCATGGAAGACTTGGGAACTATTAGCAAGAGGCCTGTGAAAGGCAGCTAAGAAGAGCAAGTTTATTTATGCTATGAAGGAATCTACTTATGTGAAATGTCTTCAATGATCTCCACACTTCCATGGGAAAAACGTGTATGTTTGTGTGCATCAATCTGCAAACATTAAAGCCCATTGATCCAAAAAGCTCTAAGGTGCAGGGAAGGTTCACCTTTCTTGGGAGGTGCTGGGATGCAGAGTTTTGGCTAAGCCTCTGTCAGCATCCCACCAACAGACATCTCAAAGAAACACTTCCTGAGGTCATGATTTAAAACCCTACATAAAACCAAGCATCAGAATTAATATTTTTTTTAATTAAAAAATGACCTTTCACTATACTTTTTTTTTTTAGAGTTATAAAATGACAGAATAAATAAACTGTCATGAGAATTTATTGTCTCAGCCAGATCTCCCATCTTCTGGTGTGACTCAACTGTGCATGGCACAGGAAAAATGCACATCTACACAACTGTCTTGATTTTAAACTAGTCACTGTTTGAGTACTGGTTCATACTGCAAAGCAAGTCACGACAAAAATAATTCCCAAAAAAGCTTATGCTTCAAATCATACCCTCTTTTCTCTACACATTTAAAAATTTTCCTTGCCTTTTTTTCTGTGGCGGAGTAGTCAAACGGGTAAAAGAAAGTCAAAATACTGAAAGGCCCATTTGCAAAACCAGAAGTAGATCAAAAGTATTTTGGAAAGTATCTAAAAACAACCCCAAACCTTAACCATGCCCAGGGGCTAGAAAAATTCAACTGTCTCAGAAAAAAAAAATCCAGAAATTAATCAGGAAGTCTTTTTTCCTCCCCAAGTCCATAGCAGTATGAATGCTGCTCTAGCTTACTTCTGGTGCCCATGAAATAAAGAGAATACTATTCTTCTCTGGTGGCCATGGAATAAGGAGAATACTTCAGGAAGCTGTCCACTGATCAGTGCTGCTTTGGCTAAAGCACCTCTGTAGAAGCCCCACAGGCCCAGACTGGGAAATGAGATGATGGAAATCGACTTCCTGTACTGGAGCTGCCCTGACAGGCAGGAAGCTTTGCTCTCTGGCTGCCTGGGACATAGGACAGTATTTCACAAGGGCAGGTGATGAACCCCTCCATCTGCCAAGAAAGAAGTGAAATACAAGGGCAAAAAAAATCCCAACAACAAATAAAAGGCAGCAGAAAGCAGACAAAGCAAGTTTTTGCTCTTCACTCCCAGGTATCCCAAAGTGGTTTCTCAGAATTGGCAGTCTGGCTTTTCAGGGCCTAGAAGTTTTGTAGAAATCAGACTTCAGAGCCAGTTTTGAGATTAACTTTCTAGTCTGACTAGAACTGCTGAGACCAGAAAGCTCTGATTACGAAATCAGAATAGAATAAACCAAAATATTTCATGCACTCTTAGAACCATAGTCATAGCTCTGTTTCCCCACTGACAATACTTTTAAGGGTCTTCTTCACCACATTTACAGTAAGTACTGTTCATTTACATTTGTTGACTAGAAAGTGCAAACCTCTCCTTTGTCTAGTATAAAATAACTTGTCAGTAGCTAATTCATCACAGATTAAGTTTTGCTCCCGGTAAAATAAATGGCAAAACTTCCAGGGATACTGATGGCAGCAGGATTAAAGTCAGCCTCGAGTAGTGTTTCAACACACGATTCCTGAAGGTAGCTCCTTGGGTGTTTAATTGTACACACGTGGATAGTTAAATCTCACCAACTTCTGTAGGACTCTTTAACATGTGAAAAATGCATTATTAACAGCATCAGGGTGATCATCACATAGACAATTCAATAACTGCATTTGTGTTGTCATCCACAAAGTCATTTCTCCTCCCGTAAATACTGGTTCTAAAATGTATTTACAGCTGTTGACTTTCCCTGCATATTACTTCTATCATAAAAAATATGTCTTCAAAACATCCTCTTCCTTAATTTTTAATCCTACCAAAGCAAAAATAGATACTTTAATAGAAAAATACAAGATTGAAAATATCCTAAAAAATAAAATGGTAGCATGGAATGTCATTTTTACACACAAAAAAAATCCCCTTTTGAATTGCATCAGCTATACAAACACTTTCATATTTACAGTTATGGATGCAGTCCTGTGCTCACTGAAGTTAATGGGATTTTGCCATTGACTTCACTGGGAACAGGAGCAGGCTTGACATGGACTACATCTGCTCCTCTGACAGTCATGGCAGTGGACAGAAAAGAGTGTGACAAATCACATATAAGACTGAGAAATTAATCAGTCCTCTCCAGAGGCCTGATTGTCTTCTCTGTCACTATTTCACACGTGTGAAACTCCTCATCCTTCACTGGAGTTTTTCCTAAATCCCACCAGCTAAGAGAGATAAACAGTGCTTTTGACTGTGACGCCACACAAACAAGGAAAGAATGGTTCGTGTGTTTCCACCTGCCTGACTTTCTCAGTGGAGTTAATTACAAGCAAGTGCCAGTTCCCTCCCAGAACTAAGGCCCGTACACCAAATTTCATATCCCCTGTTATCAACGACAGTGATTCAGTGATGCGGGATCATACCCCAAACAAATCCCTTTTTTCCTTTTGACAGCAACCAGCATCTGTGCCTCTGAAACCATATTTGATATCCATGGGGGAGATGCAAATATGGAAGGAGGTGGTAGAAGCTTAAAAAAAAAAAAAAGAAAAGAAACGAGGCATTCCCCATCAACTAAACCGAGATCTGCTAGCCTTAATACATGCCTTAGGAAATACTCTTTTTACGTATTAAGTACATCCTACAACATCAAACTGCATAACTTTCTTTTCTCATGAGATGAAAGGCCATGCGGCATAATGTGATTAGTAAATCATTCCTGAGCTTCTGAAAGAAATTAAGACAAAATTACTGCTTAAAAGAGTGAGTTCTTCAAGAGCCTCTTCTTTTTATACTGATGTCTTTGGTTGTGTCCTTTCCTCTAATTCTTTCTTTTCCCTGTGAAGAATGGGATTCTTTTTCATCTTCTTCTTTATGCAGCAGAAAAATGAGATCTAATGGAGTCTTCACGTAACTGCCGATGTTTCCCCATGTTACAGTCCTCCTGTTGAGTTCGTCTCTCAATAGTTATTCTGTATTTCTTTCTGCATGAAAGGAGAGGAACAGAATGAGAAATCCTTCTCCAGCTATAGGCTAACAGACTTCCCTTATACAGAATGCCTGTAGGGGACAGCTGGGTGCCATTTGAAAAATGAAACGTGGCAGAATGTGAAACCTTGGTCAAAGATTAAAGTAGTTTGCCTCAGAACATTTTACCCAGGCTCAAGAATGCCTGTTAATTTCTACATGGCAGTCTCAAAGCACTGAGGCATGGACATTTGCTTCTTTGAAAATTTCTGATCTAAGTGATTAGGACTTTTTGTGAAGTGTCATGTGAACTGTGTCACATCACCGCTTCATATTGATCAAAGCCAAATTTCTTTTCAGTACGCTGAGTGGGGGGGAACTTTCTGGAGAGCTCAAACAACAGATCTGACCATTCAGCTGCTTTTCTCACTGAAACTATGTATTAAGTAACTAATCTTCCCATTTCCCTCTGAGAAAGCTACTATGTTTGTAATGTCAGAGGAGGTAACATGATGAATTAAGAAGAGGAATGTAGAAGACAGATAAGAAATAAACACAAATGCTCATGTATCAGACACAGCTCTTCCTGTGTGTTTTCCTCTAGGGCCTTTTGAAGAATTCTGATATGTTACTTTGTACATCAAACAAACCCTCTGATTGCCTTTTAACTTCCCCTTTAGTACCCAAATCTCCCCCCAAAAGTCATCAGATGATTCCCCCCTTATATGTTTTATACATCTGTGCTTTTACTCAGTTTCAGGACAAATTTTTCAGAAGAGCATTAGTCCAGCCCCATGTGCTGGTGGAGATGCATGACAAAAACCTTGTATGCCAAGGAAAGCTCTGCTCCAACAGCACATGTAGCAAGAGTCACAGCTAGGTATGCAGCAGTGGAAGAAAGATTTTTCACAACACCAAGGTTTTGATTCAGGCAACATGGCTGAACAGAAAGTGACAACCTAAAATTTCTGAAAATATTCCCTCAATACTTGTGTCTGTATCAGTAGGCTCCAAAATAACTTGAAAAACCCGTGTTGTTTACTTTCTTTACATATTTTCACGCCAGACCCTTCCATGGGTCAGAGCACGCACAGTAGTAGCTCTTGGACAAGGACAGGGCTAAATTTTAGGTATACAGGTGTTTAAGTTAAAATCCTGTCAAAGCTACACATCCAAACTACTACCCAGATCTTTTAACTGTTTGCATGCACACTCAAAACTGTATCTGCATAGTCGTTTGTGACAATTACAGATTCAAATGAGACATAATCAGAAGGGTACACTTACAGTTGAAAAGGCACAGAAGCTGCAAGTACAAATTACTTCCACGCACACAATTGCTAAAACTACATTTTCTGAAAATCTGACCTATGCTCCCTGATTTGTTAGGTTTCAGATATTTATTTTAATGGTGGAATAAGGAGGTTGTCTCTGCCCCTGCTTTGAGCAATTGCAGTCAGATCTCCATAGGGAAATTCACCCACAGGTCTTTAAACATCTCCAACACGTAGATCCGTCTGACAGCACCTACAGCTTCCTTCAGTAAACTGAGAAATCAGAACTTCTAGGAGACCTGGTTTAGCTTTTAAATGAAGATGACATGAACTGCACAGAAGGAAAGTGCTCATTTCTCCCCTCTGACCACAGATAAAAAGACCGGGAGTTGAGCTCAGGTGTATTACATCTATTTTTACAGACACCCACCTTTGCTCACATGGATTTCCAATCCAAATCTTTGTGTCAGTTTAAGTTCTGTTCTTACAATGATACTTTGCATAGCTTTATACTAGCCCAGCATATTTGTTGTTTTATTTCTTGTCCTTACATACCAATTCCCTCCCAGTATCAGCAATGCTAAAACCCATACCTAACAACTGTCATCTCTGGTTGAGACTATGTAAGATGCAAGAACCTCTGATGACATAAAATATAAAGGCATATTTTTATTCTCTTTTTCTTTTAAAGATAGTTTTTATTCAGTCCAAGCCAACTTAAAGCTATCTCAAACCCAAATAACATGCTATACAAGCTCCAAACACATGCAAGAATAAAATCACCCTGCAGAATTTCAGCTGTAAGCACCTGATGAATAACCCTGGTTCTTTGAAACCTTGAAAGTGTCCTGGTGAACTGAAGCAGGTTTTGCCTGTTTTATTTTGTTAACATTTTTTATAAACAGTTATTTTTTTATTGGATAGAATTATTTGATTCTTGTATGCAGAGGTTAATTCTATTCTCCTATCTGGCTTTTCCACAGCAGGAGGATAAATTACTGTATACATAAAGTGCTGAACATGTATAACTAACTTATTCCATCAGTATAGGATCAATTATCAAGACTTTAGATTTGCTGACTAGCAGAGTAAGAATTATTTTACTTAAACAAGAATAAAACACTGATCACCCTGCACTGACCTCAGCTTATTAAGTTAAATGCATAGCTTTGGAATCCAAATGCCCTCTTACACCAAAACAGAAATCTCTTTCTGTTCTGGAGTACAATTCCATTCAATACCAGGCAGATGATATAAATCTCTTGCAGATCACAGCCTGCACAACTGTGCTGGCAAGGAGCACCAAACAAAGGCGGCTTTCAAGGCCAGGGCATTTTACTAAAGCAACTGTGAATGTCTGGAACTCACTGGAATTACTTCCATGAGTAACATTACTTAGAGATGTAAGTAGTTACAGGGTGAAGACCCAAGTCAATAAAATTATTTGGATAAACACAAAAGGACAATCAAAGTGAATTCACTGTCTCTGGTGAAAGTGTTACTACACATTATTATGGTGCCTCTCTGTCTCCCATCACAGATGTTCTGCCAGGAGCTGAGAAGTTTGGATGACAAATAAAAAGTTTACAGAACTTTCAATGAATTCGACTAACCTGAAGAAGTAAAAAGCCATTAGCAATCCTGCTCCAAGCAAGGCGCCCACAACTATTCCTGTAACTGCTGATTCTCCTAGACCACCTGCTTGAAAAGGGGAAAAATAAACAATCAGGGGTTTATATTGAGAACTATCTGTATTCACATATTGGAAAACACACACAACTAGGAAATTAGTGACCAACATCAGATAATAACTAAAGCCTTTCAGAGCTCAGGACTCCATGGGAACCTGTTCCAGTGGCTGCATGTTTACTTTTTGTCCTTGCCTTCCTTGGGGTTGAAAAAGCCCCCAAAGGCCCAGAAGGCACAATTCTGGAGATACCATACAAGGGAATGTTGTTAGGAAACTGGCCTGGACAGCTTGGTCTGAATCATGACACCGACTAGGGTTACAGTGATGCACATAACGGGAATCAGCACTGAATATGCCTTGAGTCACTCTAACAGAAACAAACTAATTTTACTTGGATTAGAATCATAACCCTCCATCATGTGGGTTTATTAAAATTACTATGATTGTCCAACAGTTCCTCAATTTTTTCTTATTTCCTGAAGATACGTTGTTTCAAGTTAAAGCCACATGACTTTCGACTTGCTTCAAATCTGAATAGAGGCAGAACAAGGACACAGTGGCTGAAGGGGAGCCCAAGCAGGGACTGTCTCTGGGAAGTGCAGGGCTCCCAAAGAACAATGGCATTTTCATGTGCATGAAGTCTACTCCCATTTCCATTCCCACCTGAGTATGCGGAAAGGAACAGAGAAGGAAATTAAACTGCTCCCGTCTCTTCCTTCATCCTTGACCCTTCTTTCTGTACAGAAGGAAGAAGGTGCATAGCTGCACCATGCTGACCATAGATGGTCTGTGTACACACCAGTTTTTCAAGGATTCAGGAATTATCAGGCTGTACTCTCCTTTTCACTGCAGGACTAGCAATTTGTCTCCTGTGGAAAGTTAAGACCATCCTTTGTCACTGAGGCACCAGTATCTTCCTACCCAATCTCCTTGCAATGCCCTACTCACGACAACACAGTCTGCAATGTCAATGTGCTGGAAGGAACGGACACCTGCCCTTTGGAGGGTAGTCTCAGGCTTCTGAATTCACAGATGTCACCCCATTCAACTGCCTTGACTTCTCCTCAGCCTACTGAGCCCCTCACAGGGCCTTCTCATAACACTGAAATCATTCTGCACTGGGAGAAGGCTGCTAACACCACCACAGCTGCCAATTATCAGTGTGATTATTCTCTGCTGGGGTTTCAGTTACATCCTTGTTTCTGGCTAAAAGGCCCCCGTAAAGACCTAAAGCCTCCAGGGCTCCGGGCTGTGCGTGATTCCTGTCAAGTTTAAGTTCAGGGAAGTGATTCAAACCATGTACTACCCACGGCTGCCAGACCTTAACCTCCCAAGCAGTTGGAGAGAGAGAGACAGTCACCATGCCTCTGTTGGACAACTGTGCTAAACAATTTAATATGGCCCATTACGTTGCAGCAACTCATTGATTCTTCTCTATGGAGCTGGTGCAGAAGCATTAAGTCACTAAACTTACATGATTTACACGGTGCATTGTTTGTGTGCTCTGAAACTCTGCTTTCATCTAGTCGCAGCCGGCCGTGGTTCCACGGGTATTTCACATTTGATCGAATTTCGAATCGCCCCTGCTTTCCGTAGTAGTCCCCGATCACCTATGCAGAACAAGAAAGGAATGAAAAGATTTTCCTTTCAACTTGGAGAAGTGAAACAAACAGGAGAGAAGTATCACTCACTCAACTTCTGTGGCAGGATGTTGAATCTCAGAGAAGAAGGCTGAAGGGGTCTATGGGAGGTTATGTAGTGCATGCCCTGCCCCAGGGCACAATCAGCTGAACAAAAGCATTCCTGACAGATGTTTATCTAATCTGTTCATCAAAGCCTTCAAAGATAGAGACTTGAAAATTTCTGTAGCAATTATTCTGGAACTTAGCTAGCCTTACTGTCAGTTGTTTTCCCTAGCATTTAACCTGAAATTCTTTTGTTGTAATTATCCATCACTTGTTACGGAATTGCCAGTGGTCACAGAAACTCTTCCTTTCTGAAACTCTGCTTTATGCGATTCTGCCCTCAGGCTTCTCTTCTATATAAATCCAGTTTACACAAGCTTTTCAACCTTCTGAATATCCCTCCTCCTCTCCCTGGGCTTTTATTAAATTGCTCCATAGTGAGTTGAGTGGTCAGGATTGTCACCCAGCTAAGGGAAAGTATCAGTAGCTAGACATGAGTCCAGACTGGGCATGAGCAGACCGAGAGCAGCCCTGCTCAGAAGGACTTGGGGGTGCTGGTGGGTGAGAGGCTGGACATGCCCCGGCCATGGCATTCACAGCCCAGAGAGCCAAACGTGTCCTGGGCTGCACCCAGAGCCCCGTGGGCAGCAGGGCAGGGAGGGGATTCTGCCCCTCTGCTCCGCTCTGGGGCGACCCACCTGGAGCACGGCACCCCGCTCTGGGGTCCCAGTGCAGGAAGGACAGGGACCTGCTGGAGCCAGTCCAGAGGAGGCCACCAAGATGATCAGAGGGATGGAGGATCTCTGCTGTGATGAAAGGCTGATAGAGCTGGGGTTGCTCAACCTCGAAAAGAGAAGGCTCTGGGGAGATCTCACTTCAGCCTTTCAGTACTTCAAGAGGGCTTATAAAATAGAGTGAGAACAACTTTATCATGGGCAGGTAGTGACAGGACAAGGGAAACAGATTTAAGCTAAAAGAGGACAGATTTAGATTAGATGTTAGGCAGAAATTTTTTGCTCTGAGGGTGGTGAGGCACTGGCAGAGGTTGCAGAGAGAAGCTGTGGGTACAGCTTCAACATCCCTAAAGTGTTCAAGACCAGGTTGGATGGAGCTCAGAGCAATCTGGTGCAGTGGAAGGTGTCCCTGTCCATGGTAGCAGAGTTGGAACTGGATAATCTTTAAGGGCCCTCCCAGCATAAGTCCTTCTGCGGTTCCAGGAATTCGAGCGCTTTGAGTGCTGAGACTCTCAACTACACACTCCAGGCTGGAGTTTTCTGTTTTGGCAGAATTCAGAGGTACTTCATCATGTTAAGTTAAAACCTTCAAATCTTGTATTTCTGCAGTTGTTGAGATTTACATATGCATTATTCTGGTAGTATGCTAGTATTTTTTCATACCAACTCATAAAGGCACTTCGGAATTTCAGTCCTCTCTTCAACAGTCTCAGGCTTTATTCAAGATAACCTATGTTGAATCTACTGCAACGCTGTGGGGACTATATTGTGCTAACAGTAACAGGTCATTCATCTGAGAACAGTGCTAAAAACATCTATGTACAGAAGCAAGACCGTATACTGTGACACTGAAGTGGTCAGAAGCACATCAATAGATCTATTTGTCCTACCACGGATAAAACCCAGATATCAATACACTAGGTTAAGAATTCAAGGCATGGATAGCCTGTTCAAGTCTTTCACCTAAATTTCATTTTGAAGCTAACAAGTTTAAAGAACATTTGCTCTGCTTAGATACACAAAGGTAGATTTTACACTAAATAAAGAAATTATTTCTCTTGCAGTTGCAAATGGGATACAAATCCTTTGAAGAATTAATGTGTTCAACATCTGTCCAAAAATTAAGGCAAATTCAGAAAAAATAGAGACCATTCACAGGCAGCAGATTATTTATTGAGAGATTATTTAATTTATCAAATGGGAGTGGGCGAGTCCTCTACCAGTAACACTTACTAAATAACAAAGTAGGCAGAATGGTTTAAGAACAAAAAGCTATAAGCAGCAACCCTGCAGATTCAGATCAGAAGTAGGATATAGATTTTTGAAGAGCAGGAGTGGTTCATCTGTGGAACAAACATTGAGGGTACCTGCAAGGTAGTCCCCGTTCTTTCAGTGTCTCCAAAACAAAAATAAAATAAATGTTACAGCGTGAGCTTTAGTCACATGTAAACTACAGGGCTCCATAAAGGTTAAGAAACCTGCCTGTGTCTAACAGAGCAGAGGTTAAATGAGGAAATCTAGATTTTCTTTTAAAAATGTGTAAAATACATTTCTAGAAGAAATTTGTTCTAGAAATGAGAAACATTCTCATACACTGAAAAAATTGTCCAGACGAATAGAACAAGCTATCAAAGAAACAATGTTTTTAGAGTGAGGCATGGGGGTAGAAATTATGTGGCAGACAAAAGTAGTAAGTAATCACATGTAAAATGTTAATTGCATGTATATTTATGTACGTAATAAAGCAGAGGGGAATTCCACCATAAGTTAAACGAATAAATGTAACATTTTTTAAAAAGGTAGTTTAAATTGCACGTGAAAGGACAATGGAAAGAAGGGTAAGAGAGGGAAATTAAATTGATAAATGAGATAAAAAGCTACTAGGCTGAACAAACAGGAGAAACACAGGTTGTTCACACCAAAGTTATCCCAACCATTTTGTACTCCTACTGCCCTTGGAGTGTCTGCAGTTTACTGCTGTAGTTTTTCAATCACTTTTACACAAGAAAACACACTAGACATCCTCACGCTTTTAAAAGGGCTCCTTGAGTTTTTCTCTGCTGGAGTACCAACAAGAACAATGCGACTTTACTGGATTCAAATCCACACATTGAAATGTCCAGCTCAGACACTGCTGCTTTATGTCTGAGCTTGTTGAAATCGGGGAGACCAGCAAAGCTGAGGCTGATGCTGATTTTGCAACTAACAAAAGCATTACACTGCAGCTGGACTTAAGGCACTGCATGTATTAATAAATTCAGCCCAGACATGCTATTCTCTGTGTGCAGCGGGTGCTGTTTCTCACAGACTTTTTCACAGTCCATCTCTTCCACTCCTGCGTCCAGTAGAAGAACCTATCTGGTGTATATGGAGCCATCTGATTGAAATGTTTCTTAAGCACTGCAAACAAGGCACTCAGGAATGGCTGCAAACAAGGCCAGGCAAGGTCTGCACTCCTGCTTGTGGCTGACCACAGTGTAAGATTTAAATACCTTACTTGTGTGCTAATACATCAGGATAACTTGTGCATCACTGTTGCTGTAAGATTAATCTTTCTTCCCAGCAATAAAGAAAAAGCCTTGCTCATTTTAAACAATAATTTCTCATATTCAAAATTAGTGGTGCATAGCCAGTTTGTGAGAATTCACCCTTTAGTTAAAGGCTACATCATGTGAAGTTGTACTGTTAAAGAAAAGAAGAAAATTTTAAAAACTTATTATAACTACTTCAAGATAGCTATTTTACAGAAAGGATTTGGTCTTTAAGTTGACAGGATTAAACCACTAAGTAAAGAAATGATATCATGTTACTTTACACTGAATTACTAATTCATCAGTGGCCAACTGCAATGGTGTTTATTTCCTTACCTCCTGTGTGCCTGCCTCCGGGTCTGTCATTCCAATCACAGAGAAATCCCCATATCTGTCTCCATTGGCATCAATGGACACCTGCCCTGCAATGCCTTAAGAATGGCATGTGAGGAATGAGAAAATTAATTAGTTGAAATACTGAGCCTTTCCAAGCAAAACATGAAAACAGTGGACAGGTTTTTACAGACCGATATGACAGGAAATCTCATCAGTCTCCCTGCATTTTTGTTGGCATTCCAGAAGAAATTGTAATTTCATCTCAGTGTCTGCATTCTTGAATTCTTAACATTTCTCCTTTTTAAATATCAAATGTGTGAGAAAAAACTAATCCAAAAACCAGCATGTAAGACTAAAGCACAAATATATTTAACATTAATTATTTACAGAGAGCCTAATCCTGAAACATCTGATGATGCCTCAGTAAAGAGAGTTCAGCTCGTGTTCTGCAGAGGACACAGGGGCAGAGACCTAGGTCCCACAGGCTGAAGGGGCTGCTACACCCATACAACCAGTCCAATGTCATTTCCATCTAATGGGATACTGGAGATGCCATGGACAAGGGGCACCATGTGCACTACATATGCATTAAGCCCTGCACTCATCTACACAGGATTAACTACGTAATAGGGTGCAGTTTGGTTTATATTCTTAGAGCCCCATTTCACTTCCTTGTTTTACAATTTCTAGAAAACTTTGGGGAACTGGGGCTCATTGATTGATAGGGCATCTCAAGCTTCAAGGGGCTTCAGGAGACCTGGGGCCCAACCTCCAGCTCAGAGCAGTGCCAGCCAGGAGGATGCTCAAGGTTTTAACTGCTCTCCAAAATATCCAAGGATGGAAACTGCACAGCCTCACTGGGGCAACTTGTTTGATCTGTCACAGGAGATTAACACATCCTTGGATTCAATCTGAACCTCTTCTTTAAACATACATCCTTGTGTACAAAAAGCTTGGCTTCAAATTCCCGAGGTGTAAGTCAAACAGGTTCTTAAAATCCATCAAACAATACCAATTAACTATGGTGAAGACATTTTAAGACTGCTGATACACTTTTTCACCTCAGATGTTCTCAAATGTGATCCTCCACTGCCTGAAACCAAACACAGCCATTTACACGCGTGCAAGGCAAACAGGCATCACTGTACATCCATGTTACACCAACTACATGCCTAGACCAGGCACAAAGCCACAGAGATTCAGGCTCTCACTGACATCAATCAGAAAAGAGAGGTCAGATATTCACAGTACAAATTTCTCCCAACGTGCCTAATGATACTGAGCATGCAACAGACTTAATATACCTCCATTTATTCCGTATCTGTTCAGGTTTAGTAACGTCAGGAATACTTCAGCTTGCTGTGGTTTTCAAAATAGGTAGTAGTAATTTAAAATTATTGTGAAGCATCTATTTCATTATAACAACACAGTAATGAAGCAGTTGTCAATTCAGTTACTGCAGGGAAATCGAATGGGTGTGACAACCACTTGGCTGTGAGACACTGAAAGAAGAGGCCACTCCGAGGAGCTGCAATGTCCCTGCTTACACATCAGTTTGGATTCTGGATCTGACAGGAGATGCTAATTGGAACAGACTCTTTTCCGACCTAAGGAAACCAAAACTCTGTTTTTGCAAATAGGTACTGAAATTGAAACTTGGATTTCCTATGGGATTTTTTTTTTCAGTAGGAAAGATTAATTTTTCAGTTTTTCAGCTGAATCAAAAATAGGAGTTTGAAAAGTTGACATTTCCTGTGATTTCCTTAAGAAACAGAGCTAGGAAATTTTGAAACAACCTTAATGAAGAATTGCATTTGCATGAAGGTAGAATGATTTTATCTTGACTTTCTTTCTGTTTTTTAATGTGAGATACCTAAATACAAAAAATTTTCCTATTTTTTCAGAGCAAATGCCAATGAATAGCAAATATTCTCCACCAGATGTGCCCTGAAGTTATACCGTGTTGTCTTTAACAACCCAATCAGTAAGAAATCCTTTGATCACCTCAGCTTTGTCCTTTCCTAAGCCCATAATGTCTGTGCAGCTGTGGCAGGCAGATGGAATTTTGCAGGAAGCAGCATCTACATTCTGTTAGGAGTCCTGGTAAGTCAGAGCAGGCTGTAAAATGAGGTGCCAAGACAACCAGGTATCTACATGTCCGCAGTTAAATTAATGTCATTAGTGAAACCAGAGTTCTCATTATCAAGGCCTGCAGAAGTCGAAGGGAATTAGAAGGCTTCAGTCCGGCAGCAGAAGCTGATGGGTGTATGCAGGAACTGTACTCTGTGATGCTGCATCCACTGCCTAGAGGGGCTCATGGGCAGAATAAAGGGATGTGACCTTCCTTAAGGGAGTGGATTGCAAGACATTGAGTGGAAGGCCTCTTTCAAAATCCGTTTAATGTCCAGCAAAGTACTGCCACAGGGAGGAAAAGGCGTATGACTTATAAGCATTTTGACCTTTTCAACTGCACCCTCACAGCCCAACTCAGCTACATTTTCAGAACAGGTGGAACAGGTCAGCCACCAGCAACAATCTGGTATTCACAAGTGGGGAAAGACAGCATTTTTTTCCTCCTGCCAGGTTTTACAAGCAAGGTGTGAGAATCAACCATGTAGCCTATGTGGAGCATATGATACTACGAAGGATGCATGGGCACAACAGTTGGTGGCTTCCTGGAGCACAGGAACAGGAGCAGAGAAAACACAGGCTGTGCTGGGGCATCTGCTCATGCACAGCACAAGCAAACAGAGAAGCCAGTCCTTAGGCACCAGATTCCCTCCCTTAAAACAGAATGTTTTGGGGAGCCAAGCATGTGAAGAGATAGTGGAACGCCAAGCACAACCGACAGCTGGTGCAGGGCTCCTTATGGGATGATTGCAACCAGCATAATTTAAAGCAACCCCTGTGTTCCCTTAAGCTGCCCTGAGTATTCTTTTGCCTTGTGTTCATGCCACAATTTGAGAACAGAAAATTAGTTTGGAGCTGCTGCCCTTCCTGCCTTCCTACAATATGTCCAATGTGTTGACAGAGCTGAGAACCTGGCCACTGAGGTTTTTCTTACACATTCAAATGAATCATTCACTTTTTATCTAGGGGAAATGTTTCCTTCTCTCAAGCATTTCCACAGGAAATCTTGCCAGTCCTGTATCAAACGACTGGACTATTACACGAGATGGATGGGAGCATTATAAAGAGATGGATGGAAATATTTTAAGAGATGACAGATGAAATCAAAAATCTTCCGTTTCCTTGTTACAATTCTCACCTGGCAAAAGCATCTGCATTGCTTTGCATCAGCAAGGTGACACACAAGTGCCAGCTGCACTGCAGAGCTGCAGCCTCAAGGATTAGGCACAGAAAGGCACAGTGCTGTTCAGCTGCTGCCCCTGAGACGACACACACAGCTCCTGAAAGGAGGCTGGGGGAAATCCTTCTAGGGCCCAAAGGAATCTCATACAGAAACACAAAATAACCCAAACTCTGGCACCTGCTTGCTTCTATCCATTCCCAGGCTTTCAAGACAAAAAAGTGAAATGGAAAAAATGAGGCAATCTCAGAGCTAATAGACGAATGTGAGCAAAGCGAGCAACTGTAATCTTTTCAAAAACAAAGAAGGAGCCTGAGAAAGTTATTGGTATTTCTTTACAACATCAGTGAGGGTCGCTAAATTGTTAAGGGTTTTTTGAACTGAGTTAAGACCTTGACAGTTGGTGCAAAAAAAAGTCAGACTGGTGCAGTATGTGAGCCAGCCTTAAAGATGGACATAGTTTCATATGGTTACTTTCCTCTCTCTTAGGAGTGGAACAGGTATGGGTCCTTACTTTGCACAGAACAAAGACCTGAGATATTTTTGACTCTGAAAGCTGGAATTCCATATTCACTCTTACCTTCATATGTTCTGTTCCGTGTTTGTTGAACAATTTTTTCCCCATCTTTCTTACTGAAACCAATCTTCAGGACTTCCTGTAAAGCTAGAGCATAAAGAAGAATAGCATCATGGAATCCTTCCACAAACATGTTCACCTAAAAAAGAAAGAAGAAAAAAACCCAATGGCAATTGACACATAACAAAATTTTTCTTTCCTAGGTAATTGATTAACTAGAGAGAATCTACAAATTAAGCAAAGTGACTAGTTTGGACAGAGTTACTCTCTCAGCTGCTGGAACACAAAGGAATGTATCTCAAAAAAACCTCAGGGGGACAACAGCAACTTCTGACCCATTTTTAAAAACAGTTAACCACTATCTGCTATTCTGGACATTCAAATCATGCTTCAATGTTCTGTCTGAACAGCTCTGCAGATAGGGGAGAAATGTGCAGATCCCGGTTCCCATGCTCAGAGGCACAAATTCTGCACTTGACCATGTGAGATTCTGTAAGGTGCTGAGCACCCTCATCCCACAGCAGCAAGTATAACTCTCTCCCTCTGCGCAGGGGACTTAGCACCTCTCAGGACTGGGAAGTATGTTCTGTCATGATTTTTTTTGGAGAGCAGAACTGGTGGATTTGCTTGTTTAATGATTACCACTTCCATTTCTGGCCCTTGTTCAGCCAAGCATCTCTCCACTAGCAAATGAGTAATGGAGAAAACTACTTAACCTCTCCAGTAATGTGTTCTCTGGAACTGCCAGGAGAACCTTTTCCAGTCCTTTATAGTTTTCTCAGGAACTTACATGAAATCAATGAAATAACCCTAATAATCCTAAGCCGGCTTCATAACCCTAAAACAAAAAGATTGCTGCCAATGAACCTTTGTAGGCAACCTACAGTTTTTGGCCTGTGAGTTACAACAACAGTTAACAGCTGAGTGCTGCAGAAACACTACAGGTTTGCTCTCAGGCGCCTCATGTGCTTCAGTGGTGAGGAGTGGAAGGATGCATCTCCATCTGAAGATGGAGATGCATCAGCAGAAGCAGATGCAGCATGACCTGAGCAGCACAGGTATTCCTCTTCAGCAGGCAGCAACTGACATTTCAGCAGTGCAATGCACACACTTGACACACAGTAATTCAGAATGAATTATCTTTTCAGCTGCAAGAAAGCTATTCCCATCTACTCAGAGTTTCACTACAACAAAAAAACTCCTGACATCCTAGCAAAAGTGTAACCACATTATGGGATGTCTTATTGCCCCTTCAGTGAACAACTCACCTCTACAAATACTCTCCCGGACAAAAGTAACATTTAGCTTATCTTCCACTTTAGTGTATCTAAACAATTTAAAATGCTAGTAAATGAAGTGGTACTCTAACTCTCACAGGTTTAGCTGGACATTAAAACTGTTACAAGACAAAACATGTGGCCAGTTAACTAAATAACTGCTCCACAGATAAAAAAGTATTACACAGTTGATTGGCTAAGCTGAACTAATCAAACCCTGATAATGTAATTACATCCAAGACATTCCTTCACTCTTAAAGCAGTTGCCAAGAGTAAGGAGAATTTCAGAATTAGTTACTGATAATATAAAAGTTTACATTGCTCTGACATTTAAAACTGGACTTTCAGTAACTCCAACCTATGCTGCAGTTGAATGCATCACTTTCATCAGGGGAAGAGCCCACAGTGCTACAGGAGATGCAGAGCAGCTCAGCTCACTGACAGCCACAGACTAAAGGGCAACTGCAGTTACTCTGAGCTATGGAGAAAGCATGTAAGAAGAGGTGAAAGTCGGGCTTTTGGTGGAATAAAAAGAACTGATGGACAGAGCGCATAGCAGGACAGGCTTTGCCAGCAGAGGCTTTAACTTCTCAGAATTGAAAAAAACCCAACCAAACCAAGAAACCATAAAGCTTGACAACTGCTTCATGTGCCAATGTTAGAGTCCAAGTGGCCTGTGGATGATCAAACTTCAGCTTTCTTTATGTGACATTCTTTCTCTCAGGAGAGAAATTAGACTCTCCTAGTAGCTATACCTCCCTGCTGGCTGATTTACAGTTTGTGGCTGGCATTTGTTTCAAGGAAAGCTATTTGTCACTTCTTTTGTCCATGGCAAAGACCTCTCATTGTAACACAGCAACCTTCAAAATCCATTTTGTCAGCTAATTTGCTCAACCTGAAATCTACTCATGCCACCAGCCTGAAAACTCTTCCGTAGACACTACAGATTTGCCTGTCAAAACTCACTTGGCAGATTGGGAGGTTACTGCCACAGTCTCTTGCCAAAGCTCCACTTGGCCAAAACCCCTGACGTTACATGTGAAAAATCACATTAGAAAATCGTCAGAAGGTTATTTATGCTACTGCTCAATTGTTCACACACAAACCCCAGCATTTTATCTCATGTTGTCAAGGAGGCTGAAACTATGGATAATTTATGCCATTTAAAATCTTCTGAAAGAGTTGTAATTACTGTTTGCAGATGGGATTACACTTATACTCCCCAGCCAAACCATATGCTGGGCACACCTGAGACTTTTCACATTAATCCAGGAACACGTTTAAGCAGCAGTTCTTGAAAGGGGACACAGGATCCCATGAAGGAAATAAAGTTTTCCTGCATTTCATCTCGTTCAATCATTTTTAAGTTGCCACAATTCCATACAGACCATAGGTTGCATGATATGCAGGATGGAGGACTATTAAAATCTGAAGTAATGGCTGCAAAAAATTTTGAACGGTTTGCTCTGTGCTGCAGGACAAGCATTAAAAAGGGCTGGAGTATAAAGTTGATATTCCAGGAATGCTTCAAACAGGAATGAGAGTAAATGTGAAGATGTCTTCACAGGCTGCTTGAAGGTGTCCACAGTAATTAACAATGTGTTAGTTCAAACTTAGACACTCTCAGGACAAAAACTGAACAGAGTATAAAATCTATTAAAGGCTCACTAATCTTATAGGTAACTAAAAGTTCTTTTAGTTGAGCTCTAATAAAAAGCAGAATTTTTTTATTATAGTGTTTTCCATTTTCATTTATGCTGCTTTTTAATCACAGGTGTGAGCAGAGCCCCAAATGCTGCGATCACAATTTGCATGTCAGATCTACTGAAATGCTGCTGTCCCTGGCCAATACTGCACACCAGGGCCACTCCCTCAACGTGGAAGCAGAGAAGCTGCCAGGTTTGCTCAGCATCTTTGGAGGCTGCAGTACAAATATGTGGAAACCCCTTTTTGAGCTATCTTCTGTATTACTTTCACATCCTATTCTAATACCATATACCTAAAAAGCAAGTATGCTAACTGCATAGGTGAATAATATATATACCCTTTTTATCTTCTATCACGGAAAAGAAAACAACCAAAACCCAACAACCACTCTCAGTGGCAATCACATGCATAAATTTCACCCAGTTCAAAATTACAGTTCCCCAAGCAGCTATATTGTGACCACACTGTTCATATATACCAAGGTGTTAACAGCATACACAGCAATGCAAAATACTACCAATGTGGAAGACAGCCAAGCTACAGCTATGCAGGACCCATAATTTTCCATATCCTGCCTACTGACTGTAAAATAACATCATTCTCTTCCATCTGGAACTGCCCAGTTCTGAATAACAGCAATTACAGCAATTAGTACCACCTCCATGCTCAGCGGGGAACATCATCATCACCATTTTTTTCTACTGAAAAGGCAACAACTTACATTTCCCAAACTTGGTCACTGCATTAACTTTCCAGTACATCCATAGTGATTTTTAAATTGTCAAACAATACTTTCAGCCCAAATCACTGAGGACCCCAGGGAACTGCAGAGGGCTATATCCAGACATTTTGCAAAAATCTTAGCAATTTACATATTTGACAGGATGCTCCTACTATCTCATACTGTTTCAATGTACCTCAATAGAAGCATTTTTCTAAGCAGTTGCAATTTAACTGTCAGTTCTCTCCTTTTAATCCTCCTTCACCAAGCCAATTATAATTACAGTCCTTTCTTTATGAGCTTTTCAAAGAAGGTCTGACATAACTAACTTTTCTTACATGCATTCTTGACACGGATCTTTGGGTGTCTTCTGCTGACTCACTGTCTGGCACTATTTACTTAACTCTACAGCAGGAATTTCTTTCTTTAATACCATTTGTTGATGTTGCATATCCCCATTCAGGACTTTGTCCCAGCCCATGCTGTTCTAAGTACTTGTTTATGGCCCTGAGCGGGTCAGGGGCCCTCAGCAGTTCTTTGATGAGTTGCTATGACCTTGCTCTGACCTGCAGAAACCTAGAACAAGGTGCTCATGATTCCCATATAGTAGATGATCAACATACAGAAATGATTCTTGTTTAAGATAAAATATCATTATTACAAATTGATTTTGTGTTAAACTTCTGGTTTATGTAATCCCAGTGAGAAACTCTGAGTGGAATTGACACGTAAATTGAGAATGTGTTGAGGGAAGAATATTCTTACACCTGATCACTACCTGAGAAAAGATGAGGTGCATTTCAAACTAGCAATGCCACGTGCAGTTTCAGCTTTGCAGTAATGTCTTAGTCCTACTGCCATAACACTACCACGTCTCATTCTGCATGCTACCACCCTAACAGGATTGTCACAGCTTTCACTAACCCATCATCCATCTGCTTAGATTCTCACAGGATTTTTTTATGCCACTATGCAACAGAAATTCACAGCGCTCCTGAACATCACCTATGGATAACAGCTACTCCCATGCACTGGGACTGGCATTTCGAGGACTCCCAAGCACGAGAAACGCAAAGCCATGGGACAGACCCAGTGTCAGCTGTCATAAACAGCACATCTCGGGGTGCCTACAGACAGGGATGCATCACTGTGGAACCAAAGCAGCAACTGGAAAGGAGGATAAAGCTGTAAGACAGTTAAATCTGTATGTTTAGATGCCTAAGACTGAAAATGCAGACTGTTCACGTGGGCAACCATACTGCTCCCCTACTGGACCTTAGGGCTTCAAACAAACAGTAAGAAAAAGGAAAAAAAATAATAGAAACACATGGTTTCTTTGGAGAAGGCTATTTCCTCAATATTTAATTCAAAGCTGAAAAAGAATACATGGCATTATACCAAATTCTGGGCAACACAGGTGTAGCCAAGGACAGCCTCCCACTGTATTCACTGAGATCCAGTCTCTATAAATATATAGGCACCTGCTCAAGAACACGTGAGGCCAGGGCTCAGGACTTGGTTTTCTAAAAGACATATAACTATGCAAACTTACGTTATTATTTGGGGGTGGAACTCACATCTCTCCCTAGGAAAAGAGGAAGAGCACAACAGTAAAACCTTGCACATATCTAAGAGAGATTTATTCAAGCACTGTTGCATCAATTTCATGTTTCACACGGAGACAGTGTTTATGTGGAAACCCATATGAGATTTTTCTTACAGGGGAGCATGTGACTTCATTAGTGGGATTCTGCAAACTGAGGCTTATACTCCACTCTAAAGTTACAGCTTAAAAATTCAGCACCACAGTTGAACAAGACATCACTTCCCTCTAAGGAGGCTTCCTGCAACAAGGTTGCCTGCTTGTGTTCATCTCCTTGCCAGTATTCGCTGGAGCAGCAGTGATGCTGAGAGCAGAGGAGATGCTCCACCCAAGCACTCTGCACACCAGGCAATGTGTCTCTGGCATGAGGAATTTGCAAATGAAGCCCACGTTTAGAGAGTCTAGGGCACAAGCACTGCTTGCAGCTCATCAGCCACCCATCTCCACCATGAAAGAGCCTGTATGTTCCGCTTGAGAGACAAGATGTATGGCAAGATCCCTGCTTTTTTGTGCACTTTCTGTTTGATTTGGACACAAAGATGCTGTGTTGCAATTAAGCCCATTTCTTTGAGGGTGACACCATGTCTCTGCTTGCCTGCACTGTTCAGCTGGTACACGAGCTGATGTGCACTCCAAGCGTGCCAAACCACTGCTGCCTTTGCTCCGCTCAGACAAGAGGACGCTTACTCCAACAGGACTGAAGTACCACTAGTGACAAACTCCCATCCACTTTAAAGCCAATTGTGGACCAGAAGCCAGCCCTTTGTTCCAAGAAAAGTTCTGCTGAAATAAAATAAATTAACAAAAAGAAAATAAAAGTAAATTAACAAATACAGTAGTATCTGTGATTTACTTAAAAAAGGCAGCCAGATTCAGGGAGTTAATGGTATTGCTGAAATAAAATAAATTAACAAAAAGAAAATAAAAGTAAATTAACAAATACAGTAGTATCTGTGATTTACTTAAAAAAGGCAGCCAAATTCAGGGAGTTAATGGTATTTGTCAGTGAATGTTATTTGCTTGCTATGGAAAGAAAACTACTCACAAAGCCAGCTCCTTTGCTCTTGTATCTCATCTCATTCTTCGAGCCTTCTTCCTTGTTTTTCTTAATACCCCATTCTTGAAGAGCTAGTAGATTTACTCACAGTCATCTGGCTGGGGCAGCCACAAGTTGCTCTATTGTCTCAATGGTGAACCGAAGCAAAAACCTATTCAGCCTCAGATTACAGGGTAGCTGCGCTGTGAAATGTCAGCTAAAACACGTCAGGCTACAGTGACAACCGAGATACAAAGGCATGGAGAAACCCTTCTGCCCCACTGCCTGCAAAAGCTGCCTATTCTTTGTTTATTGCTTGCGACACTCTCCTATGGTTATCTAAAAAATAGCTGTAAACCCCCAGTGCCTGTTGCCAACCCGCTGGGCAGAAATTTCCAGATACAGCCAAAATGAGCCCCTTGCATCAAACACAGAAAGAGGAACTGTCACCTCAGCAGAGTTAGAACCTTACCCACGGCCAGTTCACATCAAGGGGCTCTGACTGCCACAGTCAACCCGTGGCCTGACATCACTAGGTTCTCAGACTCTCCCCAGACCTCCACTGGCATGGCCAAAGCAGGGGCAGGCTGAGCTGAGAACTGCCCTGCTGTGGGAACAGGATGCTCTCCTGGACCAGATTTTCCCCCTGAAATCCTGTGTGGGATTTATTTCTGGCTCTATCTATTGTGTTCACTGATTCCTTTCGCAAGCTACTACCAGCCACTTTACCCCTCTGTGGTTTTGGTTCCTGCATTGCCTTTTAATGTTGCCCTCGAAGGAGTGCAATTGATGTATCTGAGGAGCAGAACTGTTTTGTACCAGAACTCAACTACCTACAGAATAATCATTTAGAGGAATTTCTCCTCTATGTATGATTTACACACATACTCTTCATCTTCATAATTTAGCTCGAAAGGGCTCCAGGTCACCTATCAAGGAAAATGATAGAATCAGAGAATATGTTATTGTGCTCCTACAGTTAAAGTGAAATATCCCATGTTTATAATACATCTCTGTTAATCAGATAAGCAACTAATGCAAGGGATCTCTAGTACACAGCACCAGACTGAGACTGCCTGAATACTGAAGGGATCTTAACCATAAAAGGTACAGCTGTCATTTATAAAACTAACCTTCCTACTTTTTTAGGATTTCCCACCTTCTAACAAACTATGTGGTCATTCATGTGATGGGTTACAAAACTATGTCCAGAAATCATACATCTAGTCATAGTGGTGAAACACAAGAGATATTAAAGAAATTATTCTTTTCAGCAGAAAATACACACAGAGGAACTAAAATATGCTTGTTTTAAATAGATTTTTTTAAGAATCCCCATTGGTAGTCTGATAATCTGTCATAGAGTTGTAATGAATGCTTACATTTTAAGACGGCATTTAAATTGGGACATTTTAATTGCAGATAAACACTTAGCAGCAAGAAAAACACCACCCCCGTCCTTTCATTAGATATTAAGTTTTTGATGTCAGTGGATAAGAACGTTTTACAAGCAGGAACATCTCAGTTTTCAGGACTACAGTCACCCATCTGAAAAAATCAGTTCCACTTGCTAAAATAAGTTGAAGTGGTTTAAATGAATGCAGATCTAGGACAAACAGGAAGGACATTTTTTGTTAAATGTTTATCCTTGTACAATGTGCAATTGTTTTGGGTTCTGGATTACTAACATTATCACCAAACCACAAAAATCATGGACATATTTTATTTTTTATATTAAAAACTCTCAAGATTGCATCAGTTCTCATGCAAAACAAAGACAAATCACTGTATCACTTTGGAGACAACTCATGTTCAAACTGAATTTACCTGTGCTACACCAGCTGGTGGGCTGGTAAAATCTTGGATGGGGTAAAGAACACATCTGATGAAAAGGACCATTTGATTTCTGCTTTGCAGCAGATTAGCAAAGACTACCCAGCAGAGCATTTGCTTTATAGTCTTAAGGGCTGGATAAACACGGATGATTTACACACAGCCAGAAGTCGTGCTTAGCTCAAAAGTATGCTTGGAGCTGGGATTAGTCATCTAAGATCCTAATTCAGTACCAGGCAAAAATTAGGCACACAAAACCAGGATTCATAAGAATCAGCATTGCACCTCACCCTTGCCAGCAGAGGAGGTAGAGGATGGATGATGTGACCCTCTTATTCTCACACAGGCAGGTAATAACTTCCCACTGCATGAACTTGCAGTTGAGCCTTTACAAAACCCCACAGGGCACCAGTCCTTTTAAATTCCCTGCCCCTTTCATCTAAAATGGGGCCTCCTATTACTGAGTTAGCATGAAAGAACTTCAGGATCCAATCTCTGCTTTCAGAGTATCTGAATTCCACCTTTCCCCTGCCCTGTCTGCAGGGCATCCTGAGGTAGAGGCACTCCTGGAACTGAAACCCCGGTGCTGGGGGAGAGGTATGACCTGCCAAGACCTGGGGGACCTCTGGGCTGGGAGTAAATAATTTCCTACAAGAGCCCACCTAAGGCTGTGGTTGCCATGATAAATGATCCTTTTATTAAATACCAGGGTAAATGGGCATATGAACTTGTAAACTTTAATGGCATAGAACTAATGCAAACCCTCAGGCTGCTATTAGTCATGCTTCCATTCCAAATAATTTAAAATTTAACTATTTGGTTTTGTTATTTTCTTTCAGATAGTGGATATCTGATGAAAGGTGTTCAGCTGGCTGATTAACCACCCCTTTGCTGGCACACCTGCAAGGATCCGATTAGCATAGGAGAGGTACAGCAGCTATCTCAGCAGATATTTGTGTGTACCTGTCAGCAGGCAGTAAGGTTCCAGCTACACACCTGAAACACCTCCTCCCACTCTTCAGCAGCAGCATGGCAGTTAACACCTCTAAATCTGAGAATCTGCAGCCACTCCAAGAAACTAAAACCTCACTCTCGTAGCTGCTCGCATCCTTATCGACTGTCCAATTCCTGAGATCCTCCTTGGTTTTGCTCTCTAAGGTATTTTGTAGTCTGCAGGCTGATGGGCTAACTGGATGCACTGTACACATGCATTTCCCATCAAATGTAAATGTCCTGCTCCGTGAATGTCACCTTGTTCCCAGCCACAGAGCAAAGGGTGTCCTCACCTACCCCTCTCCCATTGTCCTGTGCCCCTTTCTCATGCCCCTCTTATTCATTTGCTCTGGGACAGAGACACTCCTTGTCTTTTCAACACGCTTTGATATATTAGTTCTTTTTAGAATGGGCTAGACCTTCTCATTTTTGTCCCAGACTTCTCTTCCTAATGAAAGAAGTATCTACTAAAAAGAGAAGGAAAGTTTTGAGTATCCTCCTGTGGGTTCCTATGCCTCCTTGCATGCACAAGAACACCACTGCCTTTATTCACACAGCCCATTCTCACAGCCTGACTACACTAACCCCTCTGCATTAGCAAAATTGCTAAATATCCCCTGAAACACAAATAAAAAATCAGAGCTGGCAGCATTGTACACTGACCTTCTCTTACAGCCCAATGGAGTGGAGCACACCCAAGCCCTGCTGCCTGTCTTTGCTCTGCCAACACTCATGCACCAGGGTGACCTGACTCACCCACAGGACTGGCCCACCCTTCTGTTAAAATATATTTTTCCCTCTAGAGAATGAGCCTTTCCCAGAGCTATGTTCACCTTAACCTCTGCGCACTCAGCCATAAGAAATGAATGTACTGACACAGCAAGAGATCTCAGACTTGAGGTGTTACTGATTGCCACCCATACCGGTTTTTTAGAAGACTTGTCACTTGAATATCACCAAGTTAGACCCTGCCCTGCTGTCATTCGGAATCACTTTCACCATACCAATACCCCAAATGAGTGCAAGAAAGCTTCCCTGGACCACCTCAGTGTGGGAGCTGCCAGTGTGGAGGCAACAACTCTTCTGCTCTGGTGCTCTCAAACAAGGAATTAGTATTTCTGGCCTTGAAGAATTGTTCTTCCTTTATGTCCCTAAAGAAAACAAAGCACGGCTCCTTCCCTACACTTCCTGCCACCCTCATAAGCAAACTTTCTGATTGAACTGCTTGGCTCAGGCAGAATTCAAACACTAGACTCTTGACCCAATCTGTGTCTGAGGGTACCAGCACAGGTGAGGTGAACCCAAGCAGCACCCAAGATGCCAAGGCTGGTGCATCCCATCAGCCATACAGCAAGTGCAAAACAGCTTCCAGCTGCCTGCCCAGGACCCTGCTGCTGGCTGCAACACCACCCTGACATGCAACAGACTCACCCAAACCTCCTCTTCATGCCTTCTTGAGCTAAGTATTTTTTCAGCAAATAAGGAAACTTCCAACTCAGTGTTATTTCCATAAGATACCCAGAGAACAAGACTCACAGAAAAAGGCAGTGGCTGCTAAAAAGTCTGGTAAGCAAAGGTATTTCATTTTTCAAGTCCCATTTTATGCAAAATGAGATGGAGAGTCTACCTTTTCCTTAATTCAAACATCTCAGAGCCCAACCTGAGGATCATTCTATACCAGTATCAAAAATCCTACGAATTTACATTAAAACAATACCTCAATGAGACAAATTAGCTTTTGGTTTACTAGCAATGCAAACAGCATGGTGAAGCACTAAAACCAAGAACAGGCTATGAATTTTGCAGGAGGACATATTTTTCACACTTTATTAGTGGAAAATGAGGTATATTTCTAGCAAATACTTCCAAGAGTGCCTTACCCATAAATGTCTGAGTGCCTGTTTAGTAAAGTGGAATGTGAATATCTGTGAAATCCAAGTAAAAACATGGGGCTATGGAAAATATACAACATATCCACGAAGATCAACTCTAAACTTCTACATTCCCAAAAAGTTCAGATGTTACTATTTCCAGATATACATACAGTTTTACACTATCTCCTCCATGGTTTAAGACAGCTTCAAAAATATGCTTAGATAGGCTAAAAAACCTAAACAAATCCACTGGAAGAGAGAAGAATAATTTCTTTCTTTTACTGTCTTTTATGACATCTGTTACTGGCAAATAACTTACTATTACACTGTAGTTTTGCCTAAGATCCTGACGTGGATGACATTGGTCTTTCATACCACTGAGAAAGCATTAACTTCAGGAAAAAAAAGAAGTGTCTGCTGTATTCACCAAATTTAGCAGTCCACAGTCCAATACTCCTCTTACAGAAAATAAAGACACTCACATTAATTCCAAGGGGTGAAGGGCTGGTCGTGAAAATCCTAAATATGTTTTACTAATAGAATTCATCTTGTTAATAAGCTGGCATGTGAAACCGTTTTTTCCGGCTGCTGAAAGCAGCTTGTGGTTTGCTTTTATTCTTTCGAACACAATTAGCAAAGCACTCCAGCAGCTGAATAGACCCATTCATTTGAACAAATTATCCCCTGGCAGGGTTTGGGGGTTCTTTCTTTTTTTTTTTTTTCTTCCTCTCCCTTAAATCTCCTCAAAACTCTCTCCCATCCTTATGCAGTCAGAAGACACAAAAGACTGCCTGACATTAATCTCGCCTGCCTGTGCCTGAAAAAAGACAAGTGAGAAGGACATTGCTGAATAAGTTACATTTTCAGGATCTTAGCTACAAGACTGAATTGCTCACTTCTCCCAACCTTATCTTAGCTGGTGTGCAATCCTAATTAAAAGGCTGACGTAAGGAATACACACAGGGAAGAGTCTGCCACGGATGTTATGGATGAGATGATAAACTTTATGAGCCCAGCTACCTCCCATGTAGCTTTTGTAGTTAACTGTTGGAGCTAAAAGGTTGCTCTTGAGTGCACCGTTTCTCCTTTCAGGGGGCTGAAAACAGAGTTCCCCTTTCTAACAGGGAGTAGCATCTTGCTGATCTAATTAATCTACATAGCTATTTCTTTCACTGAGATAACTTTACCGACAAATCAGGCTCCAGTTCCCTTCTCCTGATGCTCGTTTTCAGGGTGCAAAAGGCTGTGGGTAGGATAAAACCCATGCATCCACCTCACAAACAATACTGTCATGTAGTTAACACAGCAGAAATATTTGTTTGATTAATTACATTTTCAGCTTTTAAATGAGAAGAAAAAACAAGCCATGGGTGGTCTGTAACCTCAGAAGAGCAAATATTCCTGGCTGTAAAATCATCTCAGCTCAGAATACTGGGTTGGACATAAAAAAAGCATTTATTGAATCCTAGGCCTGAGTCAGGAACAGAAGATGCATTAAGAACTTCCAAACTGCACCCTACCACCAATTCATTAAGTGTTCAGCATTATTTAATAAAAATGGCTTGTGCATATACTTCAACTGAAACACTGTTTATTCATAAACATTTTTAACTACAGTATGTGTTGGGAATTATTCGCACACCAATTTAGAGACAGTTTCAAATTCTTCCTTCAAGTAATTGCATGCAATTCCCACTGCTGTCTGCCTCAACTCGGTTATAGGTCTGCAAGCAGAGCTTGCCCTGTATTTTGCAATTAAACCAAGGATCTAGGTTGGTTTATAGAGAACAGGACTCCCTGCTGTTAATGTCCTGTTAATGCATTAACATTACAAAAGTAAGAAAACTGCCATCATTTGTATAAAAGCATTAAAGCGATTCTACTGCATGTCTGAACCCCAAATTTGAATAGATTTTTGAAAAAATTCCTCCTTTTTTGCTTATTTTATCAGAGAAGTCGATCTTCAGGTAGGCACAAAACAATATGGTCAGGCTTTCTACAAAACTACAGGATGTCTCTTGAAAAAAAATGAGACACTGCTGAATGCTAAAATGGTGGCTGAGCAGGTTTACTGCTTCAGCCCACAGTTCTTTGGGTTACACTAACATGAGAGGAACTGCTTTCACACTCAGGACTGGTGAACAAGCAAACTAACAATATTTGCTAATGGACTCAGGCAGCTGTTGCAATGGGACTTGGCAGTGGGACACTGCAGACAGGAAACATCACCATTGCCCCATCCTGTGTAACCCAAATATTTCTAAGCTGCTTTCTCAGAACCTCTCTGCCACTCTTATTTTCAATGCTGTCTTGTTAAAAGGTGCTTAAGGAACCTTCACAAGAACTTCACAAGAGAGACTCCTGGAGAAATTGTCTTTTCCACACTTTCCTGCTCCCTCATAAGGCACAGGTTCTTCCACCTTCCCCATTTCCACAGCACTAACACCCATGCAGAAACAACAAACTTCTGAGCTGGGAAAGACGTACCCAAAACACATTTTTCTCTTTTCTGTGTCATTTCACAGCTGGACATGAAGACAGCCAACACTCTTTGACCTGTTACTCCTCCAAGGGCCGTATGTGCTCTGCATCTGGCAGTGGGACAGCTGCTGCTTTAGGACTTTGCCCTTTCTGTCTCCCTTATCTTTCCTTCTGTCATCTGCTTATTTTCCATTTTTATGATATTCTTTTTTGGTAGATAATAATGCCTTTAGGATTAGTCCTGGCAAGAGGCCAGGACAAAATGGCAGCACTAATGACTTTTGTTTGAGTTAGGGTCACTGTTAGATAATTTAGACTGTAGGCCTGGGGCCCCATTTTCCCATGACATTGGAAAAATCCACACAGAAAAACAGACACACCGAATGCTTCAAATCCAAACCTCCCTAAGCGCCTCCTCTTGGGACGCAGCTTGCAGAAAAGAATGAGGACTATATTTCAACACCCGTGGATAGGACTTGAGATGGGCTGTACTATTGATTATCTTTTCCACATAGTTTTTGTTTTCAGGAGCAGAATCTAGCAGAGCAAAATCCATCTCTGTCGCTTCCTACCCACTCAGCTCAATGACTTTTCCCTCCCAATCTTCCCTTAGAGGACACAGCCTTGCTTAATGCACACTCAGGCCACTTTTTTCCCATCTTGCCAAACAAAGTATGCTCAGTGGGTGCCCACTACACAGAAACTTTTCAGAGGGGAAGGAATTGGCCTTCGGTCTGGCTTTTTATTTTTCCCCATTAGTTTTCAGAATGGTTTTTTTTCCCTAATCCTGAAGGCTGCCCCAAAATGTTCCTCCTCTGAATAGAGCAGCAGGACTATCAGTCAAGGGAATATGATGCATCTCTTCCCCACTGTCCAAAGTGGGGAAATGTATAATTCATCATAAATGATGCAAAGCAAACCAGAAAGTTAAAGTTCACACACTGTTAATTAGAAACAAACACAGCTAAGGTTTTATTTTGCTATACTCAACCAGAAACTAACTCTCTTGGAGACATTTTATTTTACCACTGTTAGAAGGCTGTGAAAAAGCAGGTAGAGGGAGTCTCTGCTGAGATCTATTTTACTTAAGCATCCATCTTGTACCAGGATATTCTGCATTTGAAACCAAACCTCTTTCCCCCATAGCCAAGACCTGTATCTCCTCTACCAGAGAGCTCCAGATCCCAATGGCCTCCACCATGGAGGCTGCCTGTGAGCCAAGAGTTGAGTTTCAGATGGCAGGAAGCTGTGGTAGGTATACATAGACCACAAAATGTTCTCTGTGTCCCAGCAAAAAGAGATTGGGAAGCAAGAAGAAAGCCAAGTGGGGAAGGAAGAACAGGAACAGGAGCAGGAGAAGCAGCAGCAGGAGGGGGCCCATGCCACTCGCCTGGCCCTAGCAAAGGCTCAAGGTTTTGTGTGAAGGAGTGCTTGGAACAAGGTCAAGGACTCTGGATCACATGTGGAATAGGACACAGGGAGAGGCAGCCCTCAGAGCCAGGCAGAAGAAGGTCAAGGATGAGATGGTAGGGAGCCAGCCTCCATTCCCGCCCCGGGACAGGCAGGAGCACTGACAGCACACGCAGCAGTCATGGGGTGAGGAATGACAACAGAGGGCTTCTGGCAGTGGGTGTGCAGCTGTGAGAGAGTCTCCCCAACAAACACATTAACCTGCAAAATCTCCCCCATGCTGGCACAGGGGAGTTTGCTCTCCCCTAGATCCAGTTCTGGTTGACCAAAACAGGGTTTGTATCTATGCAGCCCAATAAACACTGCACAGGGTTTGCAGTGGGTCCCCACCCTAAAGAAGAGAAAAACATCCTCTTGCCTGCCTCCAAACTGCCCACAGACAGAATCCTGAGCTCTCAGCAGTATCAGGCTTTTCTTATCTGGAGAGATGTCACACTGCCCAGACTGAAAAAAAAGCCACAATACTGCAGATGAATGGATCTTAAGTATTTAAAATCTCATTTCTCACCAACCACAACCAAAGGCACATAGCAGGTTTTCAAAGGACATAGCTTGCTAAGTGACATCTGCAAAAGGACACCTAGAAAAGGGAGGAACAGCACAAATTAAAGTTCCATGGCCTTCTTCAGAACTCATTTAGCAGGTTCTTCAGAGAGCAGCACCTTGAAATTGTGAGGTGAGGTTTCTCCACTAATCCAAGACAAAACACGCCAACAAAAGACTATGATTTTGAAAGTATCACGGGAATAATATAAACCACTGTTGTGATTCAAATTTAACATTTTTGGTAAAATGTCTAAATAAAATACATTCAAGCTCTAAGAAGCACAGATTTTCTAAAGGTAGCCAAAGTTATACAATAAACAGTAGGAAAGGTTATTCGTTCGTTAACACAATATTCAAGCACAAGCTGATGAACTAAAGATGGACACAATGCTTAAAGCAAAGAGATGACATGGAAGCTGGAAAATGAAGGGTTTGGTTTGCTTTATTGGGTTTCAGGCTCTCATTTCCTACAGCTAAGAACTGATCAAAGTGTCTTCAAGCCTCTTTTCTTTGTAAGTATATTTGGAAAGCTGACACTGCCCCACGGAGAAGGCTGACTGTCAGGGAAGTACTTGTATCAGCATGCAGAAATGCCTGCAGGTACATGCTATACATTCTTGCTTCCACAGATGACTTTTCTATGAAAACGCCTAATGAACTAGCTTAGCACTAGCTCAAAAGCAATTTTCAAAGGCATTTTCCTCCTACATTTTGAGAGGTTAAAAAAACAGCACACTTTCCCAGATCCACCTCTGGAAGACAGTGGCATTCCCCAAGGCTTACAGCAACTTGCAAGGACTCTGCTGATATTTCTGACAGTTCAAAACAAAAAACAGCAACTACTTAAATATGCTTTGTTGAGAAATAAGACCACTTTTCTCATTCACGTCAGGAATGACTTCATTACATACAATACAGATAATGTAACTTTCTGAGACTGAATTCTAAGAAAAAAAAAAATATTGGGAGAAAACAAAAAAGAAGGATGCATTTTTTGCCTTTTAAAAAAAGAAAAGTGATTGGTGGTAGAGTGAGAGAGACCTGCCTTTGCCTAACCTTTCTGCTGGTGAACTAGGAGATGAGCACAGGACAACTGGTCATGGATGCTGGTGCACAGATGTAGTGCACCTAGACCAGGTCTATCCTTGTAATTTGCATTATCCACCCAAAAAAAAAAAAAAAAAGTACGCAGAACAGCACAATTTTGCATCTGAGCCCAGGTGATTCTGCCCTGATAAGGACCCACTGCCACTTCTGCTTTAATTAGGAGCATGTTTCTGAAGATGAAGACTGTCGTCAAGTACTTACGTAGTCATCTTCATGAAGACCTTGCTTCTGAACAGAACTTCTCACCTCTAGGGAAAACTTCTCAAACTCAGGCTTCACTGTCCTCAGCAGAGTGATAGTTTGGAGATATGAGTATGCTTTCTTGGCTTCAAGGTCGTGTTTGTCTCCTCTTCTCCAAGAGCCATTTCCTAAAGAGGGAAACAAGCATATTTCCAAACTAGGTACCATTATGGGATTCCTTTTTCCACCCAAAAGTCCCCTCTTCTGATCGCTGGAGAGATGGTAAAGTACAAAGGAGAACCGACCCTTCTTCAAGGTGTGCAGGAAACCAGGCAGCGAGGAATAGCTAAGAAGTAAATGTGCAAACCAAAGGACAACTATACTCCCATGCTGTGTTTGCTTATTTTAAAAGGGTGGGATAAATCCTAAGCGTGAGATGGCATCTTGGAACCAAACATATATGCCAGATCTCAGATGTAGAGATATTTAAGTTGGAAGAAGTGAGGCAGGATTCAAGCATAAAGTTTTTGTTACACATCACTCCTCTTGGACAATCAGAAAGGCAGCAGGAAAGTCAAGAGCACGATCATCACCCTGAATGGGAGGCAGATGGTGCAGCTCTCCCACTGCGGTCAAGGACAAAACCATGTGTGCCATGGCAGCCAGACCAGCCCTGCTTTTAATGGAAAAGGAAAACATAGAAATAAAATGGAATCCTGCGCCTACGCTGTATTTACACGTGTTTTGTGTCACAGCAAGGGAATAATTTAACTCAGACCACCAGTAAAGAAACCACATTTTTAAAAAGCAGGATAGCTGACTGGTTGTTTATTAGCAAAGAAGTCCTTCTGACAAACAGATCCTGGCCTTAACAGGCCCTGAGATCCTGATCCAAAGCTTCAGGAGGTCAATGGAAAGGTTCATGTTGTTCTGGAGCAGGTTTTGTGCTATTTGATGTAAATGATAACTAAAAAAGGCTAGAGGGAACAGTGTGCCTTTAAATGCTTACAAGTAATTAAAAGCTGGACAGTCTTTCTATTTTTAGAACAAGAGCAACAAATCCCATTATGGCTAAATGAGCCAAGACAAAAACTAATGCTAAATTCCCAAGGTGACCTGGAGGCACACAGGAACCTGAAATCAGAGAGGATATGGTTATTTTGCTTGGGTTGAGGACCACAGTGTCACGTGGACCAAGAGAAGCAAGCTGTTTGGGAGTAGAAATGTTAAGGGAGACGAAGTACAGGTAGAAAGCCCATGGTGCTCCTTGCACAGTGCTTCCCAGCTGCATCCAACAAACTCTTGGACCTGAAGGAGGTAAACAGAGCAACAGAGCTTGCTTTTTGTCCTCCCAGCATCATGGCACTGCTGCTGGGACTTAACTGGAGATTTGCTGTGCTTCCTCAGAGAGCACAAGGGAAGGAGTAAAGGCCCTCCACTTCTTCATGTGGTAAGTCCTTTCTCCTGCAGCTTTTGGGTCTAGGGCAGCTCCTGTCAGTCCAAGCACAGGACAGGAGACACAGGAGCACCTAAGCCTTTTCACCTCTCTTGTCCACCCTTATTTACCATAGCCCAGCATCACCTAGGACTGTAATCTTTAGACATATCATGAACTTTGCTATTTTTTTTAAGTGATTTAATCTGTTTAGGAAGAAGCTCTAGATACATATGCCTTGGTTTAGGGATTTATTTCCAAAAACAAGATCAAAATCACTTACACAGAACCCTATCCATCACAGTCAATGGTGACACTGGATAGCAGCTAACATCCCACTGTCTGGCTTTGCCACTCTTCTCTTCAGTGCCTGCACCTGTCCTCTTTACTGCTTTCAAAGAGAAAGAAATGCACATCTGATAGTTGTAAGCAAGCACATCTTGCTACCTTCCCTGAAAGAGAGTACAAGCCCTGCAGCAGCCTTGAAGCCAAACATCTTCTGCCCCAGCTGGGCACCTGCATTTTAGAGGTGCTGGATTCAAGGAGTACAGCAGAGACTACAGCATGGAGGGCTTTGCTATAGCTTTGCATTTGCAGATGGAAATAGCTAAAAAGCATGAGATTACAGACATAAAAAAAGAAATTAAAAGAGGAAAGAAGGTAGTGCTGGTAGAATGTAACTTTCTGTCCTGGACACTACACGTGTTCCTTCTGTAAATCCTGACACTGGGACTGGGGAAGGTTCACTTGCATAAGAGCGTTCCTAGAATAATTTACATATTTAAATTCCTTCATGGACTATTTTGTGGGAGGTCATCTTGTTACAATACTTGTGTACAATTATTGCAGTCTTGGCATTTAATAAGCCTGTTATTCTGAAAAATTAGAAATATTCAGAACAGAGGGCAACAACAAACTGCAATAAAGTCATCTGAACACAAAGACAGTGCCAATTGCCCAATCACACCCACTCGCAGGTTTTATGAAGTACAAAACCTAATACCTCCAGGCACTGGGAACAAGGATTTTTGAGGGAATTTCTCTATACTTCTCTTGTGTTTGCTTTTCACATGCAATGGCCATCTGCACAAAAGTTAACTTCTGATACACAGTCATTTCACGCTACATGGGAAACACATCCACAAGCAGAAAAATTGGTTTAAAACCAATGTCAGGAAATGCCACATTCTAACTACACTGCATCAGAAGTCAGACAGTTTTCATTAATCCCTCAGAAAAGCTACAAGAAGACTGGACTACCTATGATGCAAAGGAGGGTAGTGATGAGGCTCCCACATTGGCTTTGATCTTGATCTACAACTTTATGTTTTAGATATTTCAGTGCTTTCCTTCTCACCTGGCAAAACTTGGCATCCTTTAGCTAATCTTGATATATGTAGCAGTACCTGTACATATCTAGATCTCTGAATTTATACAGTTACATACCTTCATTATACAGTGTGTCACACAGCACTGTTTACTGTGAAATAATCTCAGAGGTAGTAGATGAGTAACAGAAAGTTTATGCAAAAGAACTTCTGACTAACAGATTAATTTAAAAAAATTATCCTTTTTTTAATTCAGTTGTTTCTGTTGGTCAGCCTTAGCACCTTAAAGAAAGTAAACCCCTAAACTTTTCCTTTTTTCTCAATTTCCACTTGGTTTTTAACTTGAAATGAATTTCTTATTGTAGCAATTATTTAAAGCAGTCTGCACAGAGGAAATAATTTTCTCTACACCTGCAAAAGAATCTGCTCCTTTCAAGAGCCATGTTATACTTCAACAAAACTTGCCCCAGCTTTAGCCATCTGATGTTTGATCTCAGCAAACACATTGCTCCAACATTACTTTGAATTTAAGTGAGACAGCTGCACCAGCTGAGAGGTATAGCCCCTGCCATGCACTGATGTAACATGCAGTTACAATTCTATTTTGGCATACAGAATATTAGGTATATTTCAAAAAGAAAATGCATTTAATTTACATTTTTAAGTCATGTTTTAGTTTGACAAAAATTACCCCTTTTACTTAGGGGCATAAACAGCCACGTTTATTCACTCTGTTCTACAAAATTTGGACCGCCTGTGTCCCATCCAGTGGTTTCCCTCTAACACAGCATGGCTGAATATTGTTGCAGACAGAGTCTGTGATCAAAAGATAAATAAATTAGACGCGTGCATGCCCCAGCACAGATATGATTTCTGGAGACCCAAACCCTGCAGCTGCCCACAATGCTGGCTGTTGCTAACTACCCCTTCCAGCCACCTGCTCCAACCACAGGGAACCAGGATGCCAGGAATGCCCCTGCCCTGAGAGGTGGCAGTCACAAAGCTGGGCATGGTGTAAGTCACCTAGACCTGAGCACATGCACTGCAGATTGGGGTACCCACACCATAAGCAACATCTCTGTGTGGTGCTACTTCCCCAAAAAGTAATTAAACAAGAAATCGCTGTAGCATATTTGGCATCTAGTGACCCACTCAGCAGCAACTATAGCCACAAAGTCTGTTTTATTTCCTGCAACACCATAGCCCAAGTGGAAGATAACTACAACAACAGGGAGAGACAGTGGTGTTTTCTGGGACCCAGTGCTGCGTGTTTTGAGGCTAACAAATCTAAAAATACTACCAAGCTTACAAAAGACTTTGCAACACACTTGAGCAAGAAAAACATTACCATATGATGAGCTGTTGAAGAGTTCAATATTGAAGAAAGCATAGTCCCCGTTGGTCATTCCTTGCCGATGAGCAGCCAACATGATGTTCCTGATAGTGTCACTGCTGGCACACATGATTACAACTGGAAGAAAATGAGAAACATAGATAAGAAGCAGCTCAAGAACTTCAGAGAACAGCCTGTGAAGCAAGAATGCTGCCAGAGACAGTGACCTCAGCTGTCCTCTCAGTTTTGCAACAAACATGATAATGCAGATTGCAAATAAAGCTGATTTCCCAAAAGATGACAAGACAGGTAGTGAACACAGAGAGACTTCCTCTTCCCCTCTCTCCTCTGAAGATAATTAAATAGAGCCTCTGTGTGATCTGGTTTTTTACCCCTGCAAAATGTGCTAAGTTCTGGCTCCAAATTTCTTTAGCTGCATGTATTTGTAAACTAGACCACAACCACAAGCCTCTGTTGTTGTTTCTAAGTGGACGTAAGACGAAGATGGAGACACCATGACTTTACCATTTCAATCTCCATTTTATTGAACAGTTTGATGTAGACTGACCTTGCCTACACCTCAGCTACCTAATATTTAGGTATCTGGCCTAGATTTTGTTGCCTCTCCGCACTTGTGCAGCACAGACAGTGGTATGAATCTTTCCAGAACGTGACTTCCTCTCCAGAGACAGACTCACTGAATGAATTAGGTTGGAAAGGATGTCTAAGACCATCTAGTCTGACCTATGACCTAACACCTCCTCATCAACTAAACCAGGGCACTGAGTGCCACGTCCAGTCTTTTTTTAAACACGTCCAGGGACGGTGACTCCGCCACCTCCCTGGGCAGACAATTCCAGTGTGCAATCCCTCTTTCAGTGAAGAATTTCTTTCTAATGTCTAACCTAACCCTCCCTTGGTGCAGCTTAAGACTGTGTCCTCGCGTTCTGTCAGTTGTTACATGGGAGTAGAGCCCGACCCCCACCCAGCTACAGCCACCTTTCAGGCGGTTGTAGAGAGTGATAAGGTCGGCCCGAGCCTCCTTTGTTCCAGGCTAAACAACCCCAGCTCCCTCAGCTGTTCTTCACAGGGCTTGTGTTCCAAGCCCTTCACCAGCCTTGTTGCCCTCCTCTGGACATGTTCAAGAACCTCAACGTCCTTCCTAAACTGAGGAGCCCAGAACTGGACACAGCACTCAGGGTGCAGCCTCACCAGTGCCGAGTACAGGAGAGAATGACTTCCCTGCTCCTGCTGGCCACACTGTTCCTGATACAGGCCAGGATGCCATTGGCCTTTTTGGCCACGTGGGCAAATTGCTGGCTCACGTTCAGTCAGCTGTCGACCAGTACCCCCAGGTCCCTTTCTACCTGGGCACTGTCCAGCCACTCTGTCCCCAGGCTGTAGCACTGCAGGGGGTCGTTGTGGCCAAAGTGCAGGACTCAGCACTTGGACTTGTTAAACTTCATGGTACTGGACTTGGCCCATCCATCCAGCCTGTCCAGGTCCCTTTGCAGAATCCTCCTATCCTCCAGCAGATCGGCAGATGCTCCCAGCTTGGTGTCATCTGCGAAGTTACTAATGGTGGACTCGATCTCCTCATCCAGATCATCAATGAGCCTAGGCAACAACCTTTGATGTGATGCTTAATGTTAATAAATGGAAAAACCAAGCACCATTTTATAAACATGAAGATTAAAGGTGGGTACAAAGACCATAGAGCCCCACTTATTATGGGCCAACTGCTAAGCAGAAGCTCGGCTGCTACAAGGAGACCTACAAGCCCACAGGTGTGTTCTGTGTGGGCACCGTGACCCACACGGTGATGACTGTGGTTGGTAGGCTGGTCAGGGGGACTACTCCCCTTGCTATGCCTTCCTTCTACAAAAGGAAGGGAGAATCTAAACAGGTGAGGTCTTCAACAACAAGGAGAGAACTCTCACACAGAGCAAGTTACACTACAAGCTTTTACACAGGTTCACAAGACTACAAGTATGAAGATACTGATATCAGAGGGAGCAGCAAAGTATTCTATCAGGGTGTGCTTGGGGACTGTATGCTACAGCAGAGGCACAAGAGATCCTGTTAGGACAGTGATTCAAAACCAACTGCACGCACATTTCCAAGAACACCGTCACGCATGGCAGGACTCAAAAGCTACAATAATGTACGCAAATATTTTCAACCCAACAATAAAAATGAATCAAAACCGCATTCAGCTCTTCTGGGTGGAAGTGTTTTCTATTATAAGAAATGAAAACGCCAAACAGGCCAAATCTTTTAGCACACAATGAATCTTCTCCCATTGCCTTTCTGGTTGGATGCCATCACAGGCATAAACCTCCAGATGTGCCGCTGGGGTGAGTCATGTTCAGTACAACACACGCTTCAGGAGAGTTATACCATGCATAGCTCTGTCCTACTGATTATGGCAGAGTAATATAATAATTTCCAGAGCAACAGAGCAAGACATATTTCATGACCATTGTGAAGTATATTAGCATGAAGGAAAAAGAAGAAGAAAAAAATTTTCTTACAATAAAATTTGGACCAAATCTTTTCCAGATGCACATCAGGAATGAATTTGTCTCACTGTTCTTAATTTCAGTATAGGTGAGAGATTTCCTTTTGAAATGTTTCCTTGCTGCCCTCCCAATTCTTCCTTGACTTAGCCTTTGTAATTCTCATCTATCATAAAACTGTAATCTGTAGATGGAATCAAAGGGATTCCCATAACACCAGTAAAAGACGTTGAGCAAAAGGAATAAAAGAAAGAGTGTGTGTGGGGAACTACTTTAACATACATTAAATCATATTTTGTAAGCCTCTAAAGGAATGTAAGGGAAGTAATATTAACTGTTTGGAAGGGGTTTCTAACCCAGCAGGAAAGGAAAGCAAAGATCACATATTTCAAGATCCTGAAGCAAATAAGCTATGGATATGTCTTCTCACAATCTTCCAAAATTGTAAATTACGTATTTAATCTGCATCTGTACCTTACTATTGTGTACATACAAATGTGTACGTGCAAACCCACACAAAATGTTCTCTCTCCACCATAATACACAAAGACCACAGTAATTCTAATATTAATACACTGAATTTATTGACTAGGATTATTGACTCATCCTGAAAATACTTTAGAGTTTAATTTCAGTTAAAGGAGTTCCCATTGCCACATAGATCCCTTGGACTACGTGCTTATACATTTGAGCACAGGCCTGCATTTGTGAACCTTACAATAAACCTGAGCGTACAGCATGAAGTCTGCAGCAGGCAGACCTGAGCCTATAAGGGAGCTCGAACTACTAATGAGACTAACTGTAGATGAGCACTTAACTTTTAATATAATATTTTTCATCATTATTTTTTTGTAGCTCCAAGACTTCAGTCATTTCACATGGCTCCAGGGACTGATCACGCAGCCCCTGGTACACAGGGGAGCATGGCTGAGTGTGCCTCTTCCTCCCAGGCATCTGAGAGCCCAGTGCAAACCACCAGCCAGCAGCAACCTATCCCCTGGGGCCAGCCTCTGTCCTGGTTCCCACAGGACAGCTGGAGGGGCAGTTTCTGTCCCAGCTCTGGGAGAGTTTCAAGCAAGAATCTTGTATCTGCTTGAAAGCCCACTCCCAGTGAGAGAGTTCAGTGAAGACTGACCACTGAAGTGGGACCCCAAACAGCAGCAGTCTTTGAAAACCAGAGAAGGTGAAAGCTTAGAGCCAAGGACAGTGTCACAGCAGGTGTGACACAGGAGTCGTTAAAAACTGGAAACCAAACAAGCAAAAACATTTCTAGAAAGTGCTCTGGACAGTGTGCTGTTGCCCACAAGTCCTGCTGTCCTGCTGGAGGATCTCCAATGAGTCCTCAGGAGAAATGAAAACCTTGACTGGTCTTCAGACCTAATCTGGTGCACCCTCCACATGATGCATAGCTCTTAAAATACTGTGGTAACGTGAAAGATGCCATGAGCAGCAGGGCCAAAGGAACGTGCCAGGTGAGTCCTGCAGAGGTCAGAAAGGCGCAAGTGGCAGCTGGAGGGCCCCACTTGAGCGGCAGAAGTCAGAGGACAAATGAAGAAGTAGATGGAAGGAGGGACCCCACAGGGCACAACGGGGAGAAAGAAGAGGGCTGCTTCTGTTCAGTCATTTGCGAATTACCAAATTGTGAAAGATCAAATGTCTCAGCTCAGCAAAGCAATTCAGACCAGGCTGAAAGCCTGACTGCTAGCATGGTGTGAAGAGTGGGCTTGGGGTGAACACTTGCCTCTTCCTGCTGTAAGCATGCTGTAATGCTTGCAGCATCAGCAAAGCCACACACACACACTTGACAAGCATCCTTCTCCACACTGTGGTTTCCTCCAGCACTGACACATTTATTTCTCTCCATTCATTATATTTCCCCAAATGGTACTCAAAAGGAAAGCTCTACTTTAAGCACCTGCTTCAGTGAATAGGGAATTAAAGAGCCCTATACCGTTAGACCTCAGTTAGCTCTCACACTCCTGCACGTGTTAATGATTTCACAGCAGCATAACATCAGCAGTGCAAGGCTGCTCCATCCACAGCCTATCCCACCATAATACCAGTTCTGCCTGCTAGCATGATCTTTATCTGTCCAGTTCTGATGCTATTTTAACACTCTACAACAAGATATGTAAGAATTGTACAAAGGGCTTTATACATCCATGGCTTTCTTGGAAAATACCTAAGGACTTTAGCTTCACCCTGCAGTTCACTCCTGGAATACATCTTTTCTTTTTGCATTAACTTACTGTGGCTGGTAAAACCCTCTAATAGAAAAAGTGTTTCTGATAAGCCCATATGTCCACATATTGCTAGGCAAGATCTCACTTTAAAGCACATCTAACTAACAAACTGCACGTTCCAAAACACTTTGCTTTGCTGCTCCATGATGCAAAGTCAGTTAGTCCAGCCTGGACATGACTGTCCCAGATGTTTTACAAGCCATTTATCTCCACGGTGTTTTGCTAATTGCTGGTGACAATATCACAGCATGCACTCAGGTGTTTCGCATACACACATCCCCTGAAATTGCCATTTGCCCTAAATGCATCTGTTATTTACGAGGTACTCGACGGGGCTTCCAATGGCAAAAGTCGCGAAAAGGTCTCCCGCTGCAAGACACAGCGGTGTGAGAGGAAAATCTCTGCTTACTGTCTGAACTTACAGTGCCACTGCAAAAATCTCAGCGAGTAAGAAACAGATTTGCTGCCCTGCAGACGTGGATAATTTTGGGTAAACCAGACCGCCAGCAGAAACCTGATTTCTTACCATGCCATAAAGCCCTGACAGAGTGGTCCCCGAGGGCAAACCGCTCTCTACGCCGTCGGGAGGCAAAACTCTACTGAACCTCTCTAGGCAGAGCTTTCACTCCGGGCTGCTGTTCCCATCCGTCGGGGGATGCCTGGCCCGGGACTGCCGTCGCAGCACCGCAGTCGGTTTCCCCATGGGCGAGGACGAGCCATGACTCTTCCCCTCCCGCAGGTCCTTCCCTCCGCGGGATTCCCACCGCCCCAGCCGCCACCGAACGCCATGGAGGAGCCCAGCCGGGCACTCCGCCGCACTCACCCCTCTCGCCCGTCTGGAGGGCGCGGACGACGTCGTCGATGTCGAGGTGCCGGCTGGTCTCGTCGAAGCTGTGCACGGCCATGTGGAAGGCCTCCTCCTGGAAGACCACATGGACGCCCTCCATGGCGAAGTAGCAGCTGCGCTCGGGGTTGCTGTCGCTGTAAAGCAGCGTGGCCCGGTTCCACTGGTGGTGGCGGAAGAGGGCCAGCAGCATCTCGCCCATCTTGGCGTAGGCGGGCGCGACGCGGGTGAGGTGCGAGTACTCGCCGCCCTTGGCGCCGAAGCCGGCGGCCAGCGCGCCCGCCGACAGCATCGGCACGTCCCAGTGCGCGGCCAGCCGCGCCACCGGCGCCGCCGCGTACTCGCACACCGGCCCCAGCAGCAGGTCGGGGCGGCGGCGCTGCAGGGCCACCATGTCCACCAGGCTGAACAGGGCGCGGTTGCCGCACGCCGAGTCCTCGTAGGTGAGCTGGAAGGCGTAGCCGGGCGGCAGACCCGCGCCGCTCTCCCGCAGGCTCCGCACCGCGTACTCGATGGCCGGCCGCACCCGCCCCAGCGAGAAGAGGTAGGCGTCGTCCTGCGGCAGCAGCACCAGCACCCGGATCAGCTTCTCCTCCTCCTCCGCGCCCGCGGGGCCGCCGCCCAGCGCCGCCCGCGCCGCCAGCACGCAGCAGAGGCTGCCGAGCAGCCAGGGCGGCATCGCGCCCGCCCCCTCGGAGACGCCCGAGCTCCGGCAAACTTTTCGCCCCCCCTTCCCCGCCCGCCTCGAAATTGTTCGGTCGTGCTTTATTTCTCAGGTGTTTGGCGGACTCACAACCTGCCCCTCCCCACCCCGCCTGCGGGTCACGGACGGAGCATCTCGGCTTTGCTTTTCTCGTTCTCTTATAGACAGACGACTATTACTCTGGTCACTTGTCCCCCCGCCCCCGTCGGATCCCCCCGCGGGGCTGCCGGGCTGCGCCCTCCCCGCTTAAGTAGCGCGGGAGCGGCGGCGGCGTCTCCGCACGCCCGCCGCGGCGCGGCCGGGTTTGTGCGCAGGGAGGAGCCGGCCCGGGCGCTCCCTCCCGCCCGCCCCTTCTCCGCGGCCCCCCCGCCCCGCACACCTCCGCGGGCGGGCGGGGGGTGTCCTTATCGCGTACATCTAACACTGATGTGTGTGTTTCATGTACCTTCCTGCTCGGCTGCTGCCCTCCCTTGCCAAGCGAGTCCCTAATCGGGCCCAGGGAGTAAAGGATCCCATTGCACTTTTTTTTTTTTAAATATTTTTTGGGGGTTGCTCCAGCCCGCTTAAGCTGTTCTCTACTGCATAAGGAAGGCTTTTGAGGCAGCCCGAGGGCTCAGGGGTCGGCGCTCGGCAGAGCTGTGGGATTTGAGGAAGGAGGGGTTGCCGCATCAGCACCAGGGGATGCAGGCAGCAGCCTGAAGGGCACTGCGGCAGGGCACAAGCAGGGCTGTCCTGCTGCCGTCTCCTCATCCGGAAAGGTGCCCATGCCCAGCAGAAGCCTACGGGGAAGCTGACAGTGGATCTGTGACCCCTGCCTATGTCTCTTTGGGATCTTTCTGAGACCCCTGTGCCAAGAAGGTCTGGATGCCGGGTTTTGTCATTTCCCACTGTGTTGAGAGACACAGTTTCATGCCCCAAGCAACACAGGTTAACCCCAGTGAAGGCGAGTTCTGAGATTATTTTACTGGGAAAAGAAGAACTTTTGGACTTACTGGGGCAACACTGCCTAGTCTTAAGAGCATCCCTGTTCAGTTCTACTCACTGGCCTAAAGCTGCTATGCTTCAGATTTTGTTAGCCTTTTCTGGAATAAAGTGATGTGAAATGTCCAAGATGTTTTGTGAAAGAGGCTTTGGAACACCTGATGCTTTTTGACAGCAATATCCTAAAGGATGGTGTTCTGTGGAGCTTTGTGTGCCCTGTAGCAGCACGCATCCTGAAAGCCAGAGCAGGGCTGCACTGTTTGATATTTTATGGTTGCTAGAGAGTGCCAGGTTTGCGTTCAAAAGGTGCGAGAACTGCTTCTGGCTTTACAGAAGGGGTTTGTTTAGTTCAGCACAGAGGTCGTTGTCAGGGCAGTATGTGTAAACTTAATTTTGTTGCTGCCTTCACTGTGCAGACTATGAATGGGAAACCTGCACTCCTGTGGTGACCATCTGCTCACCTTTAAGATGCCTCAATTAAATAAAGAAAGCTCAAAGCACTTGTGCAATTACAACTGAGAAGTGGAATGACAACAGCAGATAACACAATGTACAGAAATAATCATCAACATTTATCTAACAAGGCTCGGTAAAATAAAGAAGCTCAGAAATTCAAAGATGAGTAGTGTCTCTAAGAAATGTGCCTCTCATAGTTTTATTTGATTACTGAATCAAACTTCAGAGTGTTCTTGAAGATTACATAAACATCCACCCTGGTGAAGCTGGTTTTGTGTGTTCCTGTGCTGTAAGTTATGTCAGGCATTTTTTGTTGTAAATGACTCCTTATAACATAGAGGAGATTAAGCAGAATGTTACAATATACAACACGCCAGCCATCTTTACCACAAAGCTTGCAAAAACATTTTCTTAAGACACATTTTGAAATGCTGACCTTTATAGTCATTGCTTTATGGTGACCCTACAGATGTGTTCACGGCACCAAAATCTGGTCGGATCTCTCTTGATTTCTTTCTTCCCCCAGCAGAATATCTGTTTCATTTTACATGTGAGCTCCGTACTCTCCTAGCTGTCTTATTTGAGCATAAGCTGTGTAAACACAACAGAAGAGATAGTAAACCCATAAATCACAGGGCTGCTGCCCCTTTATACAGGCTGCTCCTTGTGAGGTAAAGTACTGCTGGGAATGAATAAGAGTGGGAGAAGCAGAGCCAGCATGAGGCAAAACAAGAAACAAAAGGCATCTAGCCAGTACTGTGTAGCAGTAGTAGCATCAAAATCCAATTTCAGTGTTTTCATAAAAACATTTGGCCCACAGTATGTGGTTCTTGCTCACCTGAGGAATTGCATTCAGCCTTATGGGAGTCAGTGTCTCTGTGGGCCTAGAGTGCTATAAACATTTCTGTTGTTCCTCTTTGTCCTAAGTGTTTTTAAATCCTAAGTGTTTTTTAAAGAAAAATCGCAGCCTGTGATTGACTTATTTTTCTGAGCCAAGAAGTTATGGATGAGAATTTACTTGTTAATCCCAATTCAAAATGTCACTTAATACACCATCATCAGTTCACTTACAGTATTTTCCATAGTTATAAATTCAACATTTCTCCACAGACATTATTTTTTTCAGCTACATAAATGCTTTTTAATAGGAACAAATCCTGCAGTCGCGAATTTGTAGCAGGCAGAATGCCCACAGACTGCAGTGAGAACAGAGATTTCAGGCTGGCCCGTTAGGACTAAAGTAATTTCGGACACAGGCTATTTTCTCCCCAGAAATAACTCAAACATAAGTCAAGAATCACTTGACTCACTCCAGCTAGCATTTGCAGCAGCCTGAGCTGCCTGATGCCGATTCAGAATTTTTTTCACAGATGGGTTCGCTGAAAACACAGTCCCACCTACAGGCTGAAAAGATGAAATACTTTACATTGCCTGTACTGCAAACATGGCCTGCCACTCAGACTTACAAACTAGTTCCTTGTTTTTGAAGTAATCTATTATCTTTTTATTTTAAGGAATCTATACTCTTTTAGAACACACCTAAAGGATTTATAAATGCATCATGATGTATATTATGTCTCTTTTTGTGTTTCGTGACGTTACCTTCATATACTTCTCTTATGTAAAAAAACAACAGTTTTCAAGTGAAAATACTGCAGCATGGAAAACCCAAGATAAGCCAATCTGATGCTAAAAAAATAAATGGAAACAGGACATATTTATTTGTTTTCCTTTTAAGTGACACCAGCTTCTGTGGAGATATGTGTATAAGAAACACAAGATCACAAAACTGCACACAAAACATAGCTGTACATACATACAGATATATATATATATATATATATATATATACAAACACATGCATAGTAATAACACTTTGCTACTTTTGCTATCCGAGCAGCTTCCACTTCACAGCAGAAAGTATGGTAAAAGCAGGCAGGTAGATGTCATTTTTATTTTACAAATTAGATGCTAGGATGAAAAAGACTGGCCCCCACACTTTTCCATAAATAATAAAGGTTAAACTTCTTGTCATGAATGTTTAAGAAGGAACAATACTTCTTGTCTGCTGCCTGCCACTCCAGACAACATGCAACTTGGGCAAATGCAGCTTTATACACAGCAAAGACTAGTTGCATTAATCATTAGTGTTTTAGAGAACACTTGTGGTTCCACTGAAGCCTATGAAAGAACATAATGGTCAGAAGTTGACATCACAACCTTGCAGAAAACTTTTATTTCTAAGAAGAAAGACATTTTTGCAATTATTTTCACTTAAACAAGTATTCCTACATTTCCTCTTTTGCAAGTACTCTTAGTCAGGAAAGTAATATTAAGAATGCAACTATTGCATTCTTTTTAGCAGCGTAACCTTATACATTACCTTGAGTCATACTGCCTCTCTGGTAAACTCACTCTCCTCTTCTGACTGGACTATGTTAGAAAATACTCACTTTGTTTAGGCAACCAATTTCTGTATTTAGAGACAATATCTGGATATAGATAATGTCTGGATATAGAACAGACTTCTTTGCTAACTAAAATTGAGACGATCTAACTAAAGTAAATTGGCTTGAATCCAAGTTGTTCCTGTGATTGTCACCTTTGTTTTCATTTCCATGTCTTAGACAGGTCAGCACTGGATGGTCACTGGAGCGCACAGGATGGTGGCCACCTTGTTCCTCATGTGCATCTGCCTCCATCCAACAACAACATCAGTTTGAGATAAAGAGCGAGTGGTGGAATAAAAACATCGCTGTGCCTTACCAATATCAGGGCATTTCTGTCCAGAGGATTTAAAGGCTTTGGAGAGCAAAGATCATTTCTGCTTGAGATCTAGTAACTCTACAATAGGTACCCATACTACTTGTAAAAAAAAATTTAGAAATACTGTCACGGTGTCCCTCAAAAACAGAATGGGGATCAGACATCCCAGACCACTGACAACCAAGGAGCTGCATTGCTGTTACGTGTAATCTCAAGACAGGAACTATTCCAAAGACTACTTTGACATGTATTCCCATATAAGGGGAAGAGAAGTCTCACAACATAAAGAAACCAGATATCTATCCTTTGTCTGGCTATTTAGCTCTGCAGGCAGTGTCAGTTTACACAGTAATATTGTCCCAGGAACTGATTGATCTTTAGGAATATTCTGAGGCAAAATGTGGATTATTTTTTAAACCAAATCAGTTCATTGATGTGGTTTGTGGTTGTGTTCGCACAGCAAAGCAAGAGATCTGAAACAAGAGCAGCAAGATGCCAGAGATGAGAGGCAGGAACTCCTTAGTGGAAATTAGTACTGAGATCTCTGTATGTTTTTTCACTTGCATGTTAGTTAATGACTAAATTACAGGGAATGCATGGAAAAAACATTTTTAATACTATTGACAGATCTAATTCCAATGAGCTGATATAAAAAATATTTTAAATATTTAATTAAATAAAAATTTGTTCTTCAAGAGTTCTGTAATTTCCAGTTTATTAAAGCACTTATGTGGTTAAAAAAATGTATGTATGGACTTGGTGGAATACAGAGTTTTGTCATTGCATCACAGGAATGGGAACAAATGAGATTACTGAGTGAGGACAAAAGCTCCAGGAACAGATGAGTGGATGAAGAAAAAGTACAGAGCAAAGAGCGGGATGCCAGTAGTCAATAAAGAGATACAGCAAAGCAAATCAACAAAGGAGATCTTACAATTAATGGCAAACTGGCCATCCCACACATCAGTTAGTGTAATTTAATTAGACCAAGATCATAAGGGCTCAAAAAATAAAGTGAACAGGGCTTCACAGGTTCTAGTTCCTGCTAAAAGGCAGGAACTTAGCAGCGATCACTTCTTCAGGCTGCCAGAAGCAGAGCAGGAAGAAATGGAGGTGTTCTCATGCTCTATGCAAAGAGAGAAAGGCCTTTTGGAAGTGTAGCTTCTATTTGCACATTGACAACAGAGACCTCTGCAAAGTGATATATTATTTATGTGCAGTTTATCATGTATTTCTTAAGAGCCTGCTTGTTCTTTCCATTAGTTTTATATTTTGCTCTTGCTGACAGCATAAGTGTTTTTTATCACACACACAGAGACAAACAATCTGCTTGAAAATATTTAACTCATTCTCCTGTATGTGCACTTGTAGACTAAGGTCAAAAGGACATAAGCATTCCTTATATTTGTAAAAAAAAATACTGCTTCATGTCTTTTGCTGCCAAAGCAGACAGAGCAAACATAAGCAGTGGTGGAAATGTTAGCAGGAATTAGACATCTTTCTGAAGAAGTAAGAAATTCTACACTTCTTTTTTCCTCTTAAATTTTCCCAACAGTTTTCATATTAAAAAACGAACAGAAAATATTGGGGTTTAAGTATTTTTGTCTTCAACCTTAATTGTTATACTGTTCTTCTTTTAACACCAGACAGATCTTTTTAGGCAGATGAGTTTGGCCAATTTAATTTTCTCAAGGGAGAAATTTGGGTGCTGGTCCAACATAGGACAGAGAAGAGCAAGACCCCAATGCAATTTGTAACTGAAGTAGGACTATTCGGTTATTGTTTACAACTGCCAAAATCAATAGGACTGCCATGAGTAAAGAAAAAAGGCAGAAAAAATAGACTTCGCATCACGCCCATTCTGGCAGTAGCTGATGTGAAAGATGGGGCTTTCTGGCTGAGTTCTGCTGCCAGACTTTACTGCCCTTCCAGATATGTCAGGACAACTGTGTGTGTAATTGCTATTTACCCTCATTCTGTCAGCCTGATTTGAGTGTAAAAGGTGTTTCTGCTAAACTAGGGCACTAAAAACAGGCTAGGGAGCGGATCCACGTGAAGAAATGCCAAGAGGCTGGAGGGGGTGATAATCTCTGGTGGAGAAAACAGCTTCAGGTGAGCTACAATAACAAATTTCTTACCCCAAGGCAGCTGCACCCAAGATGGCATATTGGGCTAAGGTGATCTAGATGATAAAATATACAAATATATGTAGAAAATATGTATATTTTACTGTATTTCCTTCTCTTGTGGTTAACTCTTGGTGTCAATATTGAACAGTGCCATTGTTTAAAGGGGTGATTGACCCTATGATGTTTGTGAAAGGAGAGCTTCATGTAGCCGGATGGGCTGTGTATGATGAATGATGCAGTGCTTTCCATGTAAAGGAGAATCACAAAAAGACAGAGCCAGAATCATAACAAACTAACAGGAAGACATCAGGGAGACATGAGAGCCATGAGAAGTGCAGCTAGTTGTGATAATACTCAATTTATTGAAACAAAAATTTCTGTATTAATATAGGCTGCATTAATTACTGAACACTTCCATGATTAAATGAAATTGTGTTAAACTAGGAGGATATTTCAAGTTGGTTCTACCCTGATTTTACCCTGTGTTTGGTTCTTGCCCACAAAGTCATTAGCTGTTAACAAGAGAGGAAAGAGTACATGTTAAAAATCTATGACCAAGAAACTGGAGAGGTTGTTTGAAGTCAAAGAAACAATTTGCTACTGCCCAGTGCTTTTCTCTTGAGGGAAGTGTACAGAAAAGCAGGACACAGTACAGAATGGAGCTTCTCATCCAATCAAGCCACCAACTGAAGGCGAGTGGCTGAATACAATGCTCTTATATAAGCTGAAGTGCTCTGTGTCAGGTCTGAGCAATAGTCCTCTGCTCTACAGAAATACTGTGCTTGTTTTAAGCATCCTTGTTTTGAGAAAATCACAGACTGGACAGTTGAGAAGGGAAGAACCAGAGTCTGGAAGCATGTTTCCTGAGACAGATTAAAATATTGAGTTTGCTTAGTCTAGGAAAGAAAAGACTGAAAAGACATGTTGTGGTCCTTCTATAAGGAGCAGATGTTTCAAAGATAGTGATGAGTTGGCTTTTCTATTCCATGCATTGCCAAGACATCCCATCCCATTCTTCTAGGTAAACTGTGAATAAATTAAACCTTGTATGTCTCCTTGGAATATCTTTTTCCTCTGGTCAGTACCTAATGGTGGAGTCCCTGAGGAATCCACCTTGTGGCAGCTACTGCTAACCAAGGCATTTTCTGTCCTCTGCTGTCCCTGTAGTTATAAAACCTTGAAATAATTTACCAGTTTAGTATTATTTTTAGTAATATTCCAAATACTTCCAAGTGAAAAGGACACAGAGAAAAAAACTTTTATATAACTTGTCACAAGAGGTCTGACAAAATTCAGAGTTATGATGTACCTCTTTTCACCAGCTTTCATGTGCTCCTTTATTTGAAGCAACGTTACTGGATTGTGTCCATGAAACATCACTAAAAAGGGATATTAATGAGAACATCACCAGAACATTTGAGTCATAGCTAAAAAGAGAAACCAAGAACAGACTTTTCAAATAAAATAAGTTTCACTGGAAACGTGTGAAATTAGGTCATTACTGCAATGAAAAATATGGTCAAAGAGAACAGAATCCTAGAATGCAATGTCTGACTTCCCTGTGTTGTCTGCAATTTCCTCCCAAAATTGTCAGATGGAGCATTAGCAGAAGAAGACAATGCAAGCATTTTTCATCCCTTGGTATCTGGAGATAATTTCCTGTGCTATGGAGTATGACAGGTATTGCTTGGAATAAGAAATTGAGTCTGGAAAATCAAAAGTTATGGACTGTACTCGGGAAATTTCTGGAAAAAGCACTTCCTGCTTCTAATTGCATTATGTAGAAAATTCCTCCATGTGCCATGTCATGCCATGGCATGGAGGACTTGGCCCACAAAGATGGAGCAACAGTTCAATCTCAGAAATGTGAAAATCAGTGCATTTTCTGGTAAGAGTATCAAGAAGGCTTTTTTTCTTTTTGGTGCTAGTTATTTCTTAAATTTTAGAAATTATAAAATTTCTCTTCTAATTGTATAGGTATTATATAAGTATATCCATGATCTGCCATTACAGAAAAAGAAAATGCTATTCTGAGGGAAAAAAATATCAGTGATATCTATAAGAAAAAAAGGGAATTCCATTATTACATCTGTCAAAATGCACATTTGCAGACTTAGTTCTGAAATACACACTAAAATGAGCCATAATATTTTTTTTGTTAGGAACAAAAGGTTAACAAAAAAGTAGTTTGTATTCTGGAAAATTCCACAAATGGGCAAAGAAGTTTCATGTAGTGCAATAACTTGGTGATGCTCAATTAAAGTAAAAGCTCGTTTTAATTTAGTTACAAAAACCAAGGATGCATCCAAGATCCAGAAGTTTGGCAAAAAATGTATCAATGTGATTTTTAACATGTTGTCTAAGGACAGTCGAGGACATGTGATTTTAATATTTTTCTTAGTTTATCACCCCTCCTCCTCAGTATACAAAATAGCTAACATTTTCTTTTCCTTGTAAAATTACTTGTGCCTCACTGTTCGATCTTAACCTATGAACAGGAAATGGAAGGCAGAAGCTCAGGATCCACATCTCACAGCCCAGTCAAAAGACTGAGAGTGGAGACCAGAGTGGGAGTCACAACTGCAGACAGCACATCTTTTTCTGAGACCAGCATCCAAAATAAAAACTTTAAATTAAAAACAACAATAGTTTTAAGTGCAAATCTTACTGGAAAACAGAATCATAGAATAGGAGGAATCTGTTGTTATACTGTGAAGCAGGGGCAGTTTATCCTAAAGGCAGGAGTTTGGAAAAGTATCTTAACCCTAAATACATTAACTAATAATGGATTAATAAAGTGTCCCCCAAAATGACATGTCGGAGCTCTACGAAAAGAACACAGGAAAGAGCTGAGTTTATTTGAATGCATGCACACCTACTATTTATGATGTGAGACAAAATGTTGTTGGCTTGGCTATATGTATGCCAAAACATTTTAACCAAGTGAACTAGGGGTAAAATTGAGATGCAGGGAAAATGAGACATGAGTTATAATTGGTATACTTGTTACAAAGAAGCAGAAAGCCAAATCCTGTTTTATTGAAGGGAGAAAAAGCAGAGGAGGGAGAAAATGGAAAATCACCCAGCATCTCCCTTCTTCAAAAGGCTCAAGGATTCCTAGTAAAAGTCTGATGCTCATCTGATGTCAAGTACTGAACCCTGAAGTTTCACCTGGAATTTGTAACCTCTGATCTCAGCACCTATGAACCACAGTCTCAGTAACTATGAACAATGAAACTGGTTGTCTCCTACATTTCACCAAATACACCCTTATTGTGTTTTACTCAAAAAACCTGCCTGTCTGTAGAGAACAAACTGACCCTGAGTAATTTGAATGCATTATCTGCGCTGCTGCAGGTATGAAGAGGGTAGGAGGGGAAAGTGGAGAGGACCTGCATCCTGGGGGACACAGGTGGGATCAGGCTGTCTCTGTGAAGTGTGTTTCCAGTCCACAAAAGTTCTGGTATTTCTGCTGTTAGTGAGGATTTTCTCCCTAGCATGCACAAGCATGCACCTCTCCTGGAAAAAGCAGAAACAAGCAGAAAACAGCAGAAACAAACCTCTTGGTGCATGAAGGTTACCAGACTACACACCATTGTGGCTGTACACAAAGCCATCATGGATATAGAACCAAACTAAAACTGTCTCCTTTTTTGTGTGAAATATCAGTTATTTTTCTTGTCCTCCTAAAAAGATACGTATTTTAATGAGTCACCAACAGCTGAAGTAATATCAAAAGTCAGGGCTTAGATTTAGTTTTTCCAGCATGTTCCAGTTTGAATCAGGACTTCATTTATTTTCACAGTATTTAAATTTAAGGTAATTTTTTTTTTTTTTATTTAACTTCACACATTTTTTGGTTTTTGTATCTACTTTTCTAAGATTGTTATACTGGACTTCTAAGAAGTGTACTGCTTTGTTGCATTAGCCCAGGTGAAATTAATACAAGAGAAAACTGCACAAAAGTATTTCAATTCTTAAATCTGAGATTCTCATATTTGCATGCTTTTTAATTTTGAGATGATAACTCTTTGCTTGAAGTGGGCTTATGGAAATCCACTAGACCTGAAATTCAAATGATCTATTTTGAACCCTCAGGGTAAATGAGTGGCATTCATACAATTTATTTTCAAATTAATGCACAGTTTGTGAAATTAGTAAATACTCTACAGTGAATAGAGTTGATTTAATGTACACAAATATAAACAAACCCAGATATTTTACAGAAAGCCTAGTGCTGTATTACAAATCAGATGGTTTCTTTCATGCAGCTGGTGCAAGTAAATGGTGTAAATGTGTTACATTCACTGCTCTAAATTTTTATTTGCATTTTTATTTAATTTTGATTTTTAGTTTTCCTAAATGAAATATAAGCCAAGTAACTCTGCAATTCCACTAGAAAATTCTGACCATGTTTTTCCCAACAAACTTCTCATGAACCAGAAACATCTATTCATTGCTAATCATTAAAGCACACTGAAATCAATTTACGCTATTAGAGCATGGCTGAATTTAGTCGGACATCATTAATTACACTGCTTAAGAGCGAAGTCAGTAAAACAGTCATTTACTTTTGTGCTTTTTGCCATAAATCCTATTTCCTAAGGCCAGAAGCTGTGAGACGAATTTGTGTCTCAGTAGATCAGCGTGTTTCTCTGCTGCCATCTTCTGGCACCAGAGACAGTTCTACAGTTTCCCAACTGCTTTTGAAATTCTTAATAGTTTTTTCTCTTGAACGGCATCAGTTTTTGTTCATTTTGGCCTTACATAATTCATCTGTAAGTTTTTCAATGTTCTGTCTCTTAGCCACTTGTAATTTGTCCACCTGAAAAAGATTTTAGGAGATATTGCAAATATAAAGATTACTATTATAAAATGAATGCCCTTCGTATTACTAAACACTGTATTTCTACAAAAGGTAATACATATATTATTAATTGTAGCTGTTTATAAGTATTTTTTGCCAATATTTATGCTGTTCATACTTACTTTCAGACAACAAATGAGCTATCCAGATCTAGGTTTGATTCTGTCTTTAAGTTCCTATTTACTACACCTTCCCATTTTCATACTTTAACAAACAGATTAAAATACTTGTATTATTTTTTAAGCTCCTACATTTGTGGTCAAATAGCCCAGTGACATTCTCTTGACCATCCTTCACCACTACATAATCAGTATTTGAAAGCTATATGAAAATTTTTGGGTTTTTTCCTGAATATTTGGCTCATAGAACTTAAGTCTATGGAGCCTGAGGTGCCCCGATATCCATCTGAGCACATTTTAAACACTATAAATTGGCCGATCACTGCTGCAGATGAAGAGAAGGCAGCTATTCCAGGAGGCAGAAGTGGTGTTGGGTCCTCTGTACACAGCAGAAGTCCAAGGCAAGACCTGACCTGTGATTTACTCTCTTCAAAGTATGCTATGCCAGGATTTCTTGAAAACATGAAATCTAGTAATGAACATCTTGCTTAAACTGGGCTACTGAGTGAGTTCACTGGTATACTAGTACGCCTAAGGTCACCAGTCGCCTTCGGACCGGCCACTCGGGGAGTTCACAGCCACCATGATATTGTGCTGCAAGATAGTAACCTTCCTAAATGAAAACATTATTATGGGGAGGGGAGGGGCGAGGGGAGAGGGCAAAAGCCATGCCTGAATATCACATTCTTTCCTTGGAGGTGTCTGTAGCTTCTCAGCCACTGAGCTGAGGCTTCCCGTGGGACAGCTGCAGGTGTTCCTGTGGTTCAGGTCTGACACAACCATCTCAGAATCTCTTCTACGTAATTTTTTTTTTCCCTCCCCTGGGAAATCAGTCAGTGGTCAATCCGATTTTTATTTTATTTTAATCTCTTTTGCCAAGACTACTCTCATTCACTGATCCATCCTTGACTGAACATCTGTATCAGGGGGAATAGTAGCCAGGTATCCCTGGGTGCTGGAGTGAGTGCAGAGAAGGGCAGCAGAGCTGGGGAACGGTCTGGAGCACAGGTCTGATGAGGAGCAGCTGAGGGAGCTGGGGGTGTTTGGAGAAAAGCAGGCTTAAGGAGGATCTTACCGCTTTGCACAACTCCCTGACAGGAGAGAGCAGCCAGGTGAGAACCCACCTCTTCTCCCAGGCAACAACTGACAGGACAAGAGGACTCAGTCTTCAGCTGCATCATGGGAGGTTTAGGCTGGACATTAGGAGGAATTTCTCCACAGAAAGGGTGATTAGACACTGGAATGGGCTGCCCAGGGGCGTGGTGGAGTCACCCTCCCTGGAGGTGTTCAAGCAAAGACTGGACATGGCACTTAGCGCCGTGGTGTACTTGACAAGGTGGCGTTCGGTCATAGGTGGACTCGCTGATCTCCGGGATCTTTTGCAACTTAATTGATCCTGTGATTCTTCCCGCGCCAGAGAGCGGAGCGCGGCTGTGCGAGAGCCGGGCCCCGCTCGCCGCCCTTACGGGCGCGGATGGAACCTGGGCCGTGTCCAGCCGCCGCCGCCCGTCACGGGCCATCTTCGCCCGCACCACCCCAAGGCGGCCCCGGACGGCCGGACCGGCCCCGCTCGGCTCCACTGTTCCCGCCGGGGCCGGGCCCCGGTTGCATCAGCCGCGGAGCCGAGCGGCGCCTGCGCGGGGCCGCGCCCGCCTCTTCCCGGGCGGCTCCGCG
>VWPU01005070.1:0-34353 GCA_013398955.1 Callaeas wilsoni | reverse complement strand
CTGTGCGATGTTCACAGGCCTGAACCCAGCCACACCCGCAGCCTCTGCGTTGCCCAGCAGGCCCTGGCCAGACCTGTACACCTTCTTCGGGGTAGCACCATTTCAATACCTGTCAAAGGCACCAGCAGCAGCTGCTCTTGACTGGAAAATGCCCTGGGACAGCCCCTTGCTGGCAGTGCTGGGCCTGCTTTTCTCAGCACTTATGGCTGGCAAATCATCAATCCTGCGGCGTCTTGACAGCAGGCTGCAGGATTTCCTCGTTCCTTTGTGCAAACCCGCTGCAATGCAACTCAGCAGCTCCCGCAGAGCACTCCATTCCGCACTGTGGCACTGTGCCCTGCTCCTGCTGCCCACACTAGTGCTGCTACAGGCCAGCTGCCATTGGGCCTTCTTGGACACCTGGGCACACCCTGGCTCATGGATCCTCACACTGGGAAAGCTCTGACTGCTGCTCTCAGACCTAAGCTCTGAAAACAAGATCTGCACAAAGACACAACATTGGTGGAAACACTTCTACATCTGGGTTGTTTAGCTTTAATGAAGAGTGAAGGGGCATGTGCTACATCTTAGGATGAGAATAAAGAGTTCTCGAGGCCTGGGTGATTAGAGTAAGGAATCAAGGCATGAAAGGAATGAAGTAGGAGATGATAGCCCAGACCCCCCTGGGCAAAGAAAGCACTTTTGTTTGATGCTCCCCAGGTTTTGGAGAAGCACTAGCCTGGAAAGTGGGGCTGGAAGGAGCTCTCTGACCTGCTGCCACTGCCAGCACTTTCTGTTTCTGCAAAGCTTCATCACTCTCTGCAACTTCAGTGAGCTGTGCTTCCTTTTACTGAGCTACTGTGGAAATTCCAGATTTTCACATCCTCATTACTTGTTCTTTACATAAATATTGATCACATCCCAGGTTTCTCTGGAACTGCAAGAACACATTTTCAAAGATCCCAACTTTAGCTCTGCTGAGAGAAGGAAGACCCTCAGGACTCTCTCAGGAAGCAGGCAAGGCCTGTACCAGTACTTCTCTTACAGTGCTGGATTTCACCCTAGGCCTTGTTCTCCCTCCGTTCAGTAATTTTACCTTCATTTCTGGATTGAGATCTCATCTGTTCCAGGCACACCAGGGCATGGTATGGTTGCATGGGTAGAGTTGCACCAGCCACGATGAGACAAGGGAAGTTGTGCCACATGGGGTAGGAGGACCCAGATACAACCATGGTTGTTACGCCTTTTTTTTTATTTACCTGCTATTGGTTTAGCATGTGACCACCCACCAGCCTGCTGAAGAACAGCGTGGGCAGAGGACTAGATTAAACCAAAATGTTCCTTCTCAAACCCCTGTTGTGTGAATTATAAAGTGGTGACTTTCAGCTTGGAAAAAGCCACCTCCATCCATGTCTGAGCACCCTGTGTTCCTTGGCCTCCCACTCCCCATGAAGGGTCTGAAAGCACCAGGGGCTCTCCCTCCCAGAGATGAAGTTCATCCAGGTTGCCTCATGACAAGCTGTACCTCACACCTGTGGACATTAACAGTGGTACCAGTCCTTAGCCCTGTTACATGACCCCAGTTCATCTCCACAGGGCCAAAAAGAGCAGAGCAGTCCAAAATTATATTCTTTCATTAGCTCCTTTACTAGCAAGAAGCAGCTGTGCTTGGAGAGGCCACTCTGTTGTCACCGGATGTCTCTAATGATGCAGGTGTGGTCTGCTCTGAATGCAATGGCTGCACAGGAACATCCACCCCACTTGGCTTTCATCTTGTTTTCATTTTTGTGCTCTCCAAGGTTAACTTCAGAGCTGAGAGCTCCAAATCGAGCTTTTTAGCTGAGACTGCACTACATGCAAATACCAGTCCCTTTCTCACAGAGCGTTTAGTCTTGACGTGAAGGAACTGTTCCTGTAGATTAGAGGTAGAGATCAAGGACTGTATCAGCAAGGCCATAACTGTGTTTGTACAGCAACTGCCTGGCATTTATTGCAGTCCAGACCATACGAAATGTCCCAATTACACAACTCTGGTCCATGCACACACAGAGCCTCCCCTAGGAACAGTCAGCCTGGTGCAGGGGCACAAAGTCCAGGAGTATTTTCATATGACAGCCTCATTTTCCCTGTCCTTTTTGACTTTTCCCTTACAGTATTCAGCTATGTACAACTTTGCAACCCTTCATGTGCATCGGGCATCACTTACTTGAGGGTTACTCCATGGTGGCATTGCTTAGAGGCCAGAGAAGGAATCATGGTCCTGTCATGCCAGGCACAGAGAGCCCCCAGAGTAAGAGACACTCACTGATGTCTTGAGAACTTCTAGTCCATCAAATGTGGTGGCAGAAGGAAAACAGGGGGATTATCCTTGTTCTGTAGAAGGGGAAGGTGCTGTACTCAGCAGCAGGGCAGTGGCATCTGTCCTGCATGGAGCCTTGTGACTGTTCACAGGTCACTGCAGTTCTTCAAGCACCAGCTCCCCAGGAGTGACCTGGGACTGTTCACCACTCCCTTCCTTCACCAGAGCAGCTGAAGAAGCATGAACTTTTCAGAGGAACTGAGCATAGACTGGTTAACACTGCCCTGCTCCTTCGGCCAGAGTGAGCAGCCAAAACCCGTCTGGTTTTATTTTCTCTGAAGACGAAGTGGGAACAGGTCCTCCTCCAGTGGCTTCCTGTCCGTGCGAATGACATAACCCCAAATAAAGGATGCCTCTCAAACCACCTGCTCCAACAAGGCTTCCCACACACATGAGGCAATTTATAGTTACCCATCTATAATGCAATACAACTAGGAATTTTCTGCTAAATCTTTAGTCCTGATCAAAGTTTGTATCTTAAACTACTGAAATACAGTATGTAAAAGTGTGGGGGTTTTTTTCCTGCATCTCTACAGTTGCTGCTGCTGCCACCTTTGATGACAGAGCTGCCAGGCCCTGTGGGACTCACCTTACCCCGGTTATTCAAAAAGAGTTTTTACCCTCAGAGAAGGCAGGAGCTGCCACAGCACTGGCGGCAAAAGGTGTGCAGCACAGGATAATCACTGAAGCTTTCATGTGCTTTGTGATTTCCTCAGCTCTCCTGCCTCTGTTAGGGTGGAAATGAATATTTCTCTTCTACTCAGACATTATTCAGAAATGCTTCCGAAACACCAAGCAATTTTTATTTAATGATATCTGATTACTAAGGGTAAAATATGAAAAACTATTAAGGAATACTGGAAAATAGATGTTCTTGTCCCAACACAGATGCATGTAGGGAAGCACTCCTGTGCATCTTCTCCCTCAGTGGTCTTAGGATGATTTCTAAAGGAAAATTACTTGGAAACTCCCACCACATCCATGTGAGGTCAAACTCCTTCATGTCAATAATGAGGCAACTCTCATTTTAATTAACAAAAAAAGGTGATTTATTAACAAGGGAAAAATTAAAAAGACAACCAAATTAAATTTCTTAAAAAAATAACAACCCGGGAACACAGGGATCAGAGACTCTTGTAGCCTGCTCGGCTTGAGCCCAAAGCAGAGACCCACAGCGTGGTGACTTGCCCCAGCTAGCCCGAGGCAAGAGTTTTTAAATCCAGGCTCTGAATAGAGTGGGTCGGCCCAATGACCACCATGCCGGGCTCACTCCTGCTAGTCAGGGGCTAAAAAGCAAGCTCCTCGGCTTGGGTACCAGAATTTATAACCCCTTGGCCCCTCCCCAGACTGCCCACTGTCCCTCCATGGTGTAGGATGATTGGGGAATTCAGCGATGAGGTAAAATGTCCTCTCCAATGGCTCGTCTGCAAGGAGAGTGATGTCAGTGTAAGGGAAGTGATGTCAGTCGTCCCAAAGGCAGGAAAAGTCCTCATTAAAATTCACTGTTTCCATGGAGCCAGGTTGCAGGCCAAGGTTGACTTCTAAAAATAGTCACTGATCTGTGGGGAGAGGGGTTTTGTCCCTTTGAACACCACTGAACTGAAGAACTGGTCCAAAGGAACCAAATGATTATTCAAACAAAAATACAACTTATTCAACGCTTTTTAAAGCCACAAGTAATACACATAACAATTGAACACCAGAGAACACATCCAACCCCTCCACACACTCAAACAGGGTACTTCTGAACTGGGACATTACACAAAAACCAAACAGAACCCGCCCTTAAAATCAGAGAACCATTAACTTCATTAATCACTTGTTAATTGATCACTCTCATTATACCTATGCAAAAGCCAGCACCTCCATTTATGCATAACATTCAGCACAGCCCTAACTGCCAAATACTTTCATACACATTGACCAGGCATTGGCTGTCTTGCCAATAAGAGCCCGATGGAATGTACACCACTGTAATTCCTCCCGGGACAGCCAATTTGAGCCATGGTTTTATTCCTCACACAAAACTAGGCTCTAGCACAGTTCATCTGAGGCAGGGGAGCCTCAGTGTCTGATGGAAATACCTATGGCAGACAGGGAACTGAGTGTTTAGAGGGTAATTACTCCCCTTTCTCATTTCACAGCTCTTCCAAATGAGTGTATTAACTTGAGGATTAGGTCTCCCATGTGTCAGACTCGAGGAAGGTCTGGGAGTTCATCCAAGGTCCAGGCCTTTGTTTGGTTTGCGCATTGTGCAAAGGGTCAGTACTCTTGAGGGGCTTTCTCTGCAGCCTAAATCATAGCAGATTAATAGGATTTTATACAGGAATGAGTAGGAGTTGCTTTCTACCCATATTTGTTTGGACTAGTGCCGATAACAGCCTGGGGATTTTCCAGACAGCACAATCTCTGCTTGGATTTCTCCAAGCAAGCCCGAGAAGAGGGACAGAAAGTGTTGAGGGAAAAAACAACTGAAGAGGATTCCTGATGGTCACTTCTTATCTGCACCACAGTACATTCAGCACGCTGGGCTGCCTCAAGGATGAAATGAAAAGCACAGTAACTTCAACTGGAAGTTAAAAACGCAAGAGCATTCCAACCCATGGGCTAAGTCAGCTGCTCCTCCTTGAGCCCTGAGCAATCCGAGTGCCAGGGCCCCAGTAACTCCCTCCTGCTCCTGTGTTTGACAGGCAAAGCACTAACGTTGGACTTGATGATCTTAGAGGTCTTTTCCAACCTTAACAATTCCGTGAAATCTTAACCACTTTCAAGCATTTGGTGACCCTCAAGACCCCTTACAAGTGATGCTCACCACAGCAACTTCGTGAGCTTCCCACCAGGGTACTACCAGGGATTTTTAATTGCTTCATAGTGCTGGTAACATTTTTTCCCTTGCCTGCTTTTCCTGCTGAGGCAATGTTCAGCAAAACACCTCTTTTTCCTGCAAAAATACAGCAACTCCAACTGGTTAAGCCTCTCACTCAGGATGGAGGCACGACAGGGAGGCCCAGGGAAAGCAGTTCACAAGTTTAAAGGTCTATTTAAATTTTTGTCTCAAACCTCCACCTTCTCATTTGCTCTACTTCAGTGATGTGAGAAAGAAAGCCTCGTTTTTTCCCTCTCTCAGCTGTCCCTACATCCCTATCAGTCGGAATTGCTGTACAGGAATTCTTCCAACAATCCCCTTCACTCAAGATTAGCCACAGGAGTGCACAGCACAAGTTACGCACTGAGACAGCGCCCAGAGCTGAGACTGAAGCTTGTGTCACACCTTGGTGGTAGTGAAGACCAAAAGCAAGTCCTCGGGAGTGCTCAAACGCCAAAAACTCTCCACTCAGCAGTGAAGTCTCAGTTTAAAGCCGAGCTTCTGGCTCCACCTGCTGCTGGAAGGGTGGAAAAGATGAAGAAGCAGCTGCAGACAAAGAAAAAAATTTAAAAGAACAAAGAAATAACTAAGGCCTGCTCTTTGACTTAACTCATCTGCCAACATTGTTGTTAAAAGACAAACAAAACAGAGATTTTTTCGTCATGGAAAATGCTAACAGGTTCAAGATGTGCAGCTCTTTACACAGTCACAACCACCAGGCACTTGGGTCCTATTAAAAACTACCAAAATAGATTACAAAACTTTAGAAAATACTGTTTGATGACACAAATTCATTGGGTTTGTAGCTGAAGGGGGAAAAAAGGAAACCCTGCATTGTATGTTTTCCCATCTCCCCCTGTTCGCTGTGTGATTCTTGCCTCTCAGTGTTTCACATGGTCCCCTTAAATCTCAGTTTACGTTTAACCACAAACAACGTAATTTCTTCTTTATATGCCAGTATATATATTCAATGGTTTCATGCCAAAACCCACGCGCTTTTCCCTTGCCGAAGTGCACAGGTGCCAGCACAACTGGACATTATTTCCACAAACAAAGCTCCCAGTGAAGCCAAGGGCTGCCCTGGGTGCCCCAGGAATGCTGGTTTGGCTCTGGGGTGCTTGGATCACCTTCGTCTGTTTGCATAGCACTGAAGGCAGGGTCACTATTCATTTAGAAAAGCATTTCATACACTTGATTTAAAGAAACATCAAAAGCTACTTCACAAAAACATGTGCAAGTGATATGATGGAGACAGATTACTCCTTTACAGCCAAATTCTTAAAGCAACCTTTTGCAGATACGTATTTGTGCCTTTAAAAAGTTTTATTGCTGTACAGCTCTTGCTAAAGAAAACTAAGCCCTGTGGATAGGCAATACAGAGCTCTTTCAAGTGCCATTTTAAAAATAAATTTCAATTATAGCAGCAAAAAGTATCACCAGAGCAATGACATTTCTAAACTTGCATCTCTAGCTAATGCAAACTTAAAAAATATATACTAGGAAGGTGAAGAAAGGACATTCTCTGAGATTGCATTTCTCACTTCTTCACCTCCTACAGAATTATGATGCAAAAACCAAACTCATTTTATGAAACATCTTATATATTTTCTTTGCACATTTCAGCGGGTGTATTACACTAATCTGTAAATTATTTTCAGTTTGGCTTCCTTCAAATTAAAGTTTGCTCAGCATCAGCCTTTGGCTGAGCTACCTCCACTTGAACAATCCCATGGAACAAGTACAAACCCCAGAGCACTGGATTTCTGGCACTGGGCAGGTAAGGGCACTTCAGTCTGCATTTTTTGGGAATAAAAGCCCTGAAGAAATTTTCTAAGGCTAATTAAGATCCCAGACAACAAAAGCACAGACAGGTTTTACAAGCACATTAGTTATACAAGCAGCTATATTTGAGTTTGAGAGGTTTAAGCAGTGTCACTGACAACTGGCCAAATCCCAGTTTAGGACTGCCAGAAAACACAAAAACCACTTTCCATGATAAAGCAAACCCCAAAACAGACACAACATTCCAAAAGCAGACTGAGCTTTCTGATAGCCTATCATTTTGTCACTCTGCACAGGAGAAGAGCTTTGACCTTCCCTTTGGCCATCCAGCTCCACCTCGTAACTCACAGACAGCTGCCAACATGGTTTTTATTTTTTCTGAAGTAGAGGTTAGCTGGTGACAGGCTCAGTGTCTCACAAGAGAAGTTTTGGCTATCTGTCTTCACTTCTGAAATAATACATGTAATTTTGTACTTGTTCTGGCACTGAACTGTAATAAACCCAACAATCAAAACCCTCTGTCTGCTCTAGCTCTGATTCCAATCACACGCCCTGGTCCTCGCTTAGTTAGGAGGGCCAGAGAGCTTTTGGGTTAAAACAGAAAACTCAATTACCCCATCATTAAGTAAAGGCAATTTAGGATGACTTGTCTTGGGAAAGGCAACACATACTCTGATATTCATAAACTTGCAAAAAAAAAAATTTGACTCATGAAGCAACTAAAAAAGATAAATTAAAAGCTCAGAGATTCAGCAATGGTGTGCTAGAGAAAGAGAAAAAAATCTCAGGTTCTGAAAAGTCTGGGCCTATTAAAGCTGCAACCAGAAAAGGGGTTGTGTAAGATCTGGGCTCAAATTGATAATCAGCAGACAGAGAAATATTCTCAGAGGGTGCAAATCGGTAAAACACATCACAGAACTTTACATACAATTCTTGCTTATTACACAAATAAAAAACGAGGGGAACAGCTTCAAAGCTGTACTTCAAATCAGTTTTAACAAAAAAAACTCCTCAACAATACTGGGCATAAACTGCAGGACAGCACCCAAACCGTGTGAACTTGTCTGGCTCTACCCAGCATTTGTGAGGGCACAGGGGAGCAGGGAATTGCAGAGCAGCAAGGGCTCTAGAAAATGCCACCTCTCAAGTGAAAAAACTAGGATTTTAACCAGAGAAGGAGCAAGGACTGAAACAAGAACAATCACCAACTTTAGGTATGTAAAGGGCTGTTGCACAGAAGGAAAATAACGTGTTCTCTGGGGCCTGAGGGGCACTGCGATGGCAGCACCACACACACGGAGATTTGCTGACAGTCAGGACAGGGAAGCACCAAACGGACTGGAATCTTCTGCCCTACAGCCCCTTCTGGCAATTGGCAGACAGAGGCAGAGCTGGGGCAAGGAACAGACCCGAGCATGTCCTTCATCCTTACCAGCCCTGTAACTCTCAAAAAAGTCAATTTTTCCTGCTGCCAAGGCTGAACTACGGTGCCTTCCATATCCCAAAGGATTATTTACCACTTCACAGTATGAGCACAACTGTATTGAACCCCTGTGCTCAGCAAAGGGAACATTTTGCACTATATGATTAATCAGGGTTTAGTTCAACTAAAACCAGCTAAGAAAAATTAAAAACCTCAAGTATCTGAGGTTTTCTCTTTTTGAAGACTCAAGAGTATTTTCATTGCACATCAATGTATTTGTTTTAATGCAAAGCATGTTTTAATATAAACATCCAGATGATAGTTTTGTAACAGTAAAAACAGATCTATATGTTCAGATCTATTTTACAACATTGCAAAGCCAAACACTGAGGCCAGGCTTGAAAACAGCATCTCTTGTCATACAATCAAAATATTGTACACACAGAACGCAGCTCGATGCTTCTCGAGTTCACCAGCATAACACTCAGTTTGTCAAACCTTCAGCATTAGAATTTTTTTTCAAGCTGCACGTGAAAAACACAAATTCACCCACAATGATAAGTGCTTCCATCTTACAGACATCTTGCTGAGGGGCAAAAATTGCCAAATGCCATATTTTGGAGAGTGATATGAGAGTGCAAGGCAACCTAAAATATATATATATATAAAAATCACACTTTAAACTTTGGCCCAGACTTACAACAATTAAGCACATTTCTACAGGTATCTCCCCTCAAATATTCTGACTTAGCTGTTCAGTAAGTACAGAACTTTATTTCCAAATATTCCAAGGACGGAAAGTCTTCAAAATCATTCTGTATTTTCTACAGAGCCATTATAATTTAAAGATACAGCTATGTTTTAATAGTCAAGTCCTCTTAGATAAAGGAATGAGAGATGCTTGCTTCAAGAGCAGGCCTTCATCACACACATTTCAACACGCCCTTTTGGGTCAGTCAGCAGCCAGACTGGAAGAGCCACATTTTCAGAAAGACAGGATGGTCTTGTGAATGATTTCGATGGACTCCCTGATTTCATCCTCCTTGATCACGAGCGGCGGTGCCAGGCGGATGATGTCGCCGTGCGTGGGCTTGGCCAGGAGCCCGTTATCGCGGAGCCGCAGACACACCTTCCAGGCATCGTAGTCTGCAACAGCAGGGAGAGGGGACAACGAGACATTGAGGAGAGGACATTCCCAGCACAGCAAGAGGTGTCCCAGCTGCAGCACGTGCTGCTGTTTGCCAGCTGGCAGGGAGATGAGGCAGGGTGTTCACAAAGGGAGAGGTCACCCGGAGGAGCTCCCCGGAATCCGCCCCGAGTGAAAACGCTCCAAAGCTGCCCTCTGCCTCGCAGGTTTGCCTCAGCACACAGAGTTTTGCTCCTTCACAGCTCAGTGCTTGTCCAGCACTCAGATAGACTTCAAAATAAATTTCAAAAGGGGAACTATGCAAAGAGGAGGTCAGGGAACGTGTGGACAAGACTTCAGACAAGGTTACGTTTATGTAACCTGGATTTCAGCGCATCAACTTGGAAAATGGCACCACCTTCCTGCAGCACTTTATCCCTTGATCAACTACCTTGATATTCAGATTTCTGATATAATTCAAGGTGTTAATCCCTAGAAACTTGTTCTCCATCATTAACTTTTTTCTTCTTTGTACACTCCTGTATTCACTGGACTAACTAGTCTGGAAACAATCTCAGCCAATGCTTCCATAATCTGTCAGGAACTGGTGTTCTAGATGTGGACAGTTTTCTTCCAAAGAGGAGAGATAAAGGTATTTGTTGGGAGGCAGATTCACCATCAGGTTTGAACATTATCATATCATAAACAAGTTCAAATAATTTTAAAACAATTGTTCAACCTTTCTTAGTTAAAACTCCCCTATTTTCAATGGCACACAGTAACTTAAATCAATTTTCAGTGGGTACTACAGTACTAGAGCCATGTTCTGAACACAAACATCATGTCTATATGCCATCCCCTACCTACAATTTAAGTTGAAAAATGCTTTTCCATGCTGTGATTGTGCAATTGATTTTATTTCCTCACCTTTGGTTTCCCGAATTACGATTGCATTTAAGAGCCCTCTTCCTCTTACAGCAGTTACAATATTAGATGGAGTCTTCATGAGCTCACTTCGTAGCAGATTACCCATTATTTCTGCATTTTTTGTCAGATTTTCCTCTTCAATTACCTAAAGAGAAGTCAGATCTACAGTCAGCTGACGGGCACTGCACTTGTTTTATGTACCATGGGGAAGGGATGGATAATGACACTGAACCTGCTGAAATACAAAAGTTGTTGCAGGCAGAGTGTCCCTGCACAGGCTGCATGTCCCTGCAGGTTGGTATTGAGCCTTTACTCATTCATGTTTACAAGAAAAAATCATCTCTTTGATTTTTTTTTTCTAAATTAACTGTTTTTCTTTTGCTGTTATTTACAAGTAAACAGTAAACCTCTGAAGGCTCTTAATCTGTCTGAGTACTGGGTAGTGATGAGGTTTTCTGTGTGACCTGCGTCAATGCAGTCAATTAAGCAATCACAAAATAACTGAATCGCACTTTCTGGCCAGGACATTTTTGTTTCTCTTTGAGCTCCAGTTGCACATACCTGTTCTCAAGCTCACAGAGCAGCAGCCTCTGCTGGTACAGTAAAATAAGCCAATTTCAAAATGACTTCATGAAATTAGTGAAGGTCTTTGACCAAATTTACATGACTGCCTTGAAGCTTCCTCTAGATAAATTTTATATTGATATTTAAGACATTAAGAACATAAGAACACAGAAATTAGGACACATTTCCAGTAAAAAATTTAACATTTGTTTTATGATCTATAGATAACCACTACCATTTTTCCATTCTTATTTAAAGCTAGATTTCTCCTCGCAGCATGAAAAAATAATATCATTTATTTAAGCAAAGATCACGACACCCTTTTTTCCTTTGGATTCCAGATCTCTATCCCCACACACAAACCTCCAGTGCTGCCATTGCCACACGGCAAGCTAACGGATTTCCTCCGTACGTGGATCCATGCTCACCAGGCTTAATGGTCAGCATAATTTCATCATCACACAGCACTGCTGAGACCTAAAATGGGAAGGTCAGCAAATTCACATATTTAGAACAGTAAACTTTAATAATATCTCTGAAGCAAACTCCCCCTCAGAGCTCAGGAAAGGATAATTTTCAGCCTGTAGTGATAAATTACATTTACATTCCCAGCTCTGTATACAGGAATAGCAGATCTGACAATCCCATAATTAATCCCTTAAACACACTTAGCTGTAGTGGTAACACAACTTTCAATCACAGCTAAGGGGAATTTCTCCAAACTGAATATTATTTCAAGAGTTTCAGCTTCAATACTTGGTTTAACAACTCAGAAATCCCATCAGTTGGCCAAAATAGTTCAAGGCATTGTAATTTCCAGCCTAATCAGCAGGAATTTAAGTCACTCCAAGAGGATAAAATCAGCCATGCAGGCATGCCAAACAAATGAAATAATGCCAGTTGTTCAGCTGTAAAGGTAGTATTAGGTATTCCATTATTTTATTATGTCTCTCTCACAGGCTGGTCATAAATCATAGCTAATCTTGCAAACAACAATTTCCAAGTACAACAAATATCAGATTTATTGTTCTTCCAACTGGCAGATTTTCAGTGTTAATGACTAAGGAAAAAAAAAAGATTACTCAACAAATGCTTGAGTAATGTGATATTACTTTAAATTACTGGTATTTCTTTGGTACTCACAGGGTACAAGCCACCAGAAAGGGCTTTTCCAAGAAGAATTATATCAGGTCTCACATTTTCATGGTCAACAGCCAGCATTTTCCCTGTTCTGGCTAAACCAGTCTGTATTTCATCAGCAATAAACAGAACCTTTAAAGAATAGAAAAATCCAAACAGAACACAGAATTACTTTCACTCTTACTTCTAACCCAACTCCAACAATACAATTTTTTTTTGAGGTATCACAGCAAAAATGAAGACAATTTTATTAATAATATGTCAATGCCTTCCTCTGAAGGTATGAAAAGAATTATGAGTAGCACTTACAAATGAAGAATCTGAATTCTATTGGGACAGAGACCACCGATTTTTAAATCAGAGATAACTGATAACCATTTTCTTCAGTGTTTCATTCTGTGACCCATTATTGTTACTGATTCTTGGTAGCACTTATGCCCTTCAGCAACAAAGGTCCTGGATAGCCATGGTAATTGGAAACTTAACATGTGGAAAAGAAATTAGAAGTTAAATCAATCTAAAATAAATCCGGTTGAAGAATATTCATTAGAAACTTGAATTAGTAATAATAGTAAGAAATAGTGAAAAATGTGCACTGCTAAGAAATACTTTTTAGTGAGATATTACCAGGAAACACAAGAATTATCCCTTCATTATTCTACTGAAAGAAAAGGGAGTTATTAAATAGCATATAAAGTTGTACACCTTGCACAGAAGGGTGTCCTTACAAGATACACCAGTAAACACAGTGTGTGTAGTGTTAAGTGTTTAATGTTTAATGTCACAGTGAATTCCTCACATTGTGTTTTGTGCAGAGGTCCCTCACTCCTGTGAGGTAGCCTTTGTCAGGAACAATCACACCTGCTTCCCCTTGAATTGGTTCCACCATGAAAGCTGCCACGTTGGGGTCTTGAAGGGCCCGCTGCAACATTGGACACAGGGAGAGGACAGACAAAAAGAAAAAGCTTTTACTCAGGTCAGATATTGAAAACGCACGTAGCAGAACCTGATTCTAGCCCTGGTGTTCTTCCTCAAAGGATGAGAACAGCGTTCCTGTCAGGCAGCTCTCTCTGAGTGCCACTTCAGTTCCAACACTACCTCGCTGCTGGCAGTGTAAAATCAGCTGCTGTCTTGCTTGGGAAGGTACAAATCTTGCAAACTGCAAACCCAGACAAGCAGTTTATCAGATCAGTTCACAAATCACCTCAGAAATACCGTTTCGTGTCACTGCTAAAAAGCTGTTAGCAAGGAAACCTTCTAATTTTCCCAGAGTTTGTGTGAGAATTTTCTCTTTCTCTCTATTCCCAGGCTAAAATATTATAAACAATCCTTAGAGTTTTCTAAAACCAATTAAGCTCTGTGCACCTGCATTTGCTTACATTCTTGTGTAGGTAAACATTGTGATATAAGTGACATCAGAATTAACCAATGAACTTAGCAAATGGTGGACCAGAGGTCCAATAAAGTTTTGACACTGTTGTAAAACTTCAAGTAAGCTAAAAGATATAAGCCGCTTTGTAAAATAATAAAAAACTCTCTGCATCGCTTTGTTCTACCTAAGCACCAAACTCCGTGTCATTACTCTAAAACATCACCGTGACAGTTTCATATTACCCTATACAATACAAACAATTGCTCAACTCTTCCCTTAAACGAAAAAAGAATGGAGCCCCTCCAGAACAATTTTACCTTAAAGCAAAGTCCACAGGTACATTCCTGCACTATCAAGTTCAAAGAGGTTTAGAAGTCCACGAGGCACAAGAGATTTAATGATTCCCAGCATGGATTTACTGCAGCTTTTCTCAGCATTGCCCCACGAGCAGAATGAATTCAGCTCTAATGAAGGCATTAAATACTTGCAGGCCTTTCACCATGGGCAGTCTGATGTAGGTTCAAACCTCCTGAACAAGCTTTTCCCAGTGCAGCTATAACCCACTGAGAGACCTTTGTTTCCCCTAACCCAGCTCTAAGGAGAAAAGCAGCTCTGTCCTATAATCCCTCAGCCTCCAAATGTGGATGCTGAAATGCTGTTAGCAGGGAAATTTTCTCTTCTTGCATTCATTCTGTGAGAACTTTTCCTTTGCTGTGTAAGCTATGTAAACAATAGATAGGGTTTTTGTAAATAGCATTCATATCTGGTATCTTCTGACCTTGTGTACATTATATTAGGAAAAAACATTTCTAAGTGGGTGTCTGAGATTTTGACCAATCACCCTAGGAGAAGTGTGAGCACTGTTCAATTGCTTTATGGAACTAGAATATATAAATGGTACTGTAAATTTAATAAATAATTCATTCCTCGCTCTGGACTCCTGCCTCGCTGCATCTCTGAACCCCTGCTTGGAAGCCCACATCCAAAGCCCACTCACTTGCATGAAGCAGACCCACCAAGCACAGAGGTTTTTACTCACAGAAATGAGGTACCTCATCAAGGTCACCCCTCCCCAACAGCTTGACAGGATTAATCTCAGAAATCACAGGGAAATACAGGGAATCGCTGGCATTTCAGGAGCTTGTGAAAGTGGAACAGCAGCCTGGCAGGGTTTTAAGGATGCTGTGAAACTGGAAGTAAGTATTTGCAACTGCAGTGAATTCTAGTGATAGCATCACAGAGTGCTTTGGGTGGGAAGGGACCTTAAAGCTCATCCCATCCCACTCCTTGCCAGGGGCAGAGACATTCCCTCTAGACCAGCTGGCTGGGGAATTAACCAGATCATGTGGTTTTCCTCTCATGTCCTAAAGCAGAACTGAAAATCAAAGCCAAAGGAGAATTTACCCACATTTCCTATACATGATTATAATAAACACATTCCTTATATACATCTGCTTACAGATATCTTAATATCAAAGCACATGCTTCAAAGTGTAAACTTCTGATTTTCCTTGCTATTTACCAAAGAGACGTTGCAAAACTACTTCATACAAGAGGACAAAAAATTGTCAAATACCTCAAGAGCTGGTAGATCATTGTATGGGATCAGTTCAAACCCTGGCATGAAGGGTCCAAACCCGTCATAGCTGGATGGGTCAGTAGAACTGGAGATGGCAGACATTGTCCTGCCCCAGAAGTTGCCAGCTGGGAAAAAAAAAAGGAGGGGAATTGTTACAAAACTGACCGAGAGACAGAACACTTTAAAGGACACTACACTTTCTGTTTGGTGATTCATTTTAAGGGTTATCTAACAACATATCAGCATCCTCCTCCTAATTGTTAGCATTTTGTATTGATGCTATAAATACACTCTGTTGCTATATCAAAAGTATCAAAAAAAAAAAAGATACTCTAAGACCTCACAACTATACAAAATAACTTCCTTAAGTTTTGTTCGTAGTCTGGAAAATTGGAAATAACTCAGACAACATCTTTTTAATGACGATGTTCAGCTTTAATGCAATTATTACTTATAAAATGCAGGGGGAAAAATAAACACCATTAATAATTTAAGTCCTAAAAATAAAGTTGCCAGTAAGCCTAAATCAGAAAATATAATTCTGTGCATTTCAAAGTTCCAGAAGAACCCATTTACATATGTAAAAATATTGTGATTTGCACTATTTTATTTAGAAACATCAGTTAAAATGTCCAGGAGTCAACATGTCCATTACCAAGACAATTATATCCTCATTTTAATATTCAGTTAAACCAGGAGACTCTCACTAATCAAAAAGGTGTTAATAAGGCTAAGGAAGATTAAGGGTTCAATGCCTTCACAGCTCACTATCCAGCACAGAGTGTGTGCCAAGTTCTCTCAACTGATGTTCAAAGTCTTTTCTTAGCTATCCAAAAGAGGGTTTTTTTGGCCAAAATGGGGAGCACATCCACTTTATCAAAATGAGAAAACACTTACTAAAACTTAATTGTCTGAAGAGCAAAATTAAATATATAGAGAAGAGAAAAAAGGAGAAATATTTGTTCAAAGATTTCCCAGAAGAAATTTTTAAAAGAATCTATATTCAATTCCAGAAATCAAAAAGCAAAATTCAAGTATGCATTGCAATTTATAAATGCTGCCTAATGACATATATGACTACTATAAGTACCAAAAGTTAAAAATAGTATCTCTAGCTACAAAAAAAAAGATCAGTATTTAAATAGTAAGCTTTATTCTGGAAGATTTTCTAAAATACAAAACCATTAAACAAAATTAGTATCGACAAAACTGCTTTATCTATAACCAAAGAATATTAAATATAAGAATTTTTAAAATTGTATATGGGTTTTTAAATATTTTTCTTAAAAAATATCAGAAGTCTCTTCAGGGTCTGGTAACTTCTCCCTGTTACAGAGCCAAGCAGGGCAGGCAGGTAAAGAGAGGAAATATCCCAAATAGAGAATCAGGGTCCAATATTTACTTTAGCAATGGTGCTTTTACTTTCATTATATCATCAGGACTCCAGTATGGCTTCACTGGGTTAATGCCAATTTGTGGAAGACCTGGGGAATGCAGAACAAAAGCCCTGGCAGGTGAAACCAAGAGGGCAGCTTAACCCCATTGTGCAGTCTGTGAGAGGTGTGGCACCAATCTGAGGAATTAATCCACAAAAAAGTTATGTAAGAAACAAGCAGTCAGGAATAAAAAGTACTGCACTTGAAGTGATTAAAAGAGCATGGAGGAGTGGATGTGCTTTCCCTGAGACCTCAAGCTGCCTCCCAACAATCCAGTGTCCAGATCATCAAGTCCTCAACTCACAGCACACCCTTTACATACCTGCAAAAATGATTTTAGCTTTGTATTTTGGAATTCCTTTCACAGTGTAGGCCCACTTCCGAGCCAGTTTACAGGCAGTTTCTCCAGCTTCCACTCCTAAAACATAAAGCAGCACCATTATCAGTCTTGCACATGAAACAGGCCACCAGTGCAGCAGAAAATGTTACACAACCCTTGAATCTCAGAGACAAGAACTAAAATGGAAACAAAATATTTCTTTACCTGTGTTCATTGGAAGAACTTTGTTATAATTGAACATTTTGGTGACGAGCTCCTCATACTCCCCAAGGACATCATTGTAGAATGCCCTGGAAGTCAGGGTGAGTTTTTCAGACTGGGCTTTCAGAGCATCCACGATCTTTGGGTGACAGTGGCCTTGGTTGACTGCACTGTAAGCACTCAGAAAGTCAAAATACTTTCTACCTTCAACATCCCACACATAAATACCTGGGAGAACAAACCTGTGGTCAGTACACAAAATAAAACAAGACACAGGACAAAAAAAGGCTCCTCAAACATAATTAAAGACCAGAGTAAACTTAATTTAAGTGATAATACATGAACAGCCCACAAGGACTTAGACAGGGGTCCAGTGCACCTTTTCATATTCACATTAACATTAAACCTCACCACACAAGGTAACAGAAGAAATTAAGATGCTTGAAAATTTTCTTGCAGAGTTATTCTGAAGATTATCAACACTTAGACTTCTGTTTAGATAAATCATTTAAGAGACACCATCATTTTTTCAGGTGGCCTTATGCATAATGATCCAGCTCTCTAATCAACAATTAACTGTCTTTGTTTCATCAGTGATCTCAATCCTACCCCCAAAAAAAAATAAGGTTTGGAAATCGAACAGGTCAAAATCATTCTGCCATGATCTCCTTCCACCCACACAGACACACCCCACCTACAACCTCCAGGAAGAACCTAAATAAAATACCTTTTCCTCTTTCCAGAGCAACAGGCAGTGGGTGATAGTTGTGGGCACCATATTTCGCCTCACGTTCAAAGATGAAATCAGAGGAGGGAGGCCCCTGTATGGTTTTTTTAGGAGCAACTGAGGTAGCAGAGCTCAGCGAGGAGTGAAGACCTCGGCAGAGAGCAGCAAGGTTCTGGGAGCGGGTTAGCTTGGAAAGCATGATGGACTTCAGGGATTCTGATACAGAGCTGGAGGGGAAAAAAACAAAGTTAGTTAATAACTAGCACAAAGAACACTTCGGAAGAAATGTCTGACACGATTGAAGTGGTTTTACTGCCAGGATTACAGGTTCCTCAACTATTTTGCAATTCAGCCAAGAAAGCTTATATGAAGTATAAATTAACGTGGGATTAACATCAAACAAGTTGTTTTCTCTATTCTCTGTACTTTCAGAAAAAAAAAGAAAACCAAACTGTGTGACTCAGCAAGTCTGTGAGTCAGTTACATAATTTTTCCTGTAAGTGTTCCTCTTTCACTGAGCCTTAAATTCTGATTTACTTATATAAACTACAGTACAACAGTTAAGTTCATCAAACTTCTTCTTTTATTGAAATGTCCATTTTCTACCAGACTGTCATCAGACAAATCATGTCACAAACTTCTCTGATATTGCCTATCCCTGGAAGTGTCCAAGGCCAGGCTGGGCAGGGCTTGGAGCACCCTGGGACAGTGGAAGGTGCCCCTGCCCATGGCAGGGGGTGGCACCGGAAGGGATTTAAGGTCCCTTCCAGCCCAAAACATTCTGGGATCCTACAATCAAAAAAAAAAAAGATGGAAAGTAAGAGTATATGTCAGATATTAATGACCATTAGAGCAGTCTGTATTTCCCCAGCAATTTCCCCTGAATACAAAACCTTGTACTGCTACTGTCTAGGGATAACCTGAGGGTAGGATTTCATGAGGCAAATGCACTCTGATTTCTTCTCCATGCCTGCACCTCAGTCAATATAAAGATGCTTCCTGGAGAAGGGGAAGTGAGTTGGCACTTTAAAAGCTGCTTGAGGAAGCTTTTCCCACAGCAGGGAACAGCAGAGAGCCAAGAGTTCCCAAAGCTCAGCTTTCTGGTCTCACACAACATCACACTCACAAACTGGCAAAAGGTTTAATGCCCAGAGGAGGATCACAGAAGCCAAGTGCTCTGCTTATCAAACACAGCCTCCCTGTAACACACCCCGCAGCCAACTGAAGAGCTGAGCAGCCTGGGCACTGCTGCAGCACCTAAGAGAAGCACACTGCAAAACCCAACCAAAATATAGGGATTAAATACCTACAGGAGGATGCAAGGATGGCCTACACAAGGGTGCTGTTATTTCAGGCTGCTTGCAGAGACAGAAGTGTAAAGTCATGGATTTATCCCTAATTTATTTTGGAAGAGATCTCCACCCTGAACGTGTTGCCTTGAACAGAGAGGCATTTCTTTCAGCAGACTCCTCAGGTATTACTTTGCTGCTCCTCACTTCTAACCAAAGCCAAAAGATTTTTCTCCATCCAAGTATTTAGGAAGAGTCAATATTCTCCATTCCAGCAAGAGATGAATGCTGCACAACTCTGGGCATGTTTCCAGCTGTTAAAAATTAGCCCTTTGTGTTAATACTTTTCAAGGATTTTGCAAGCAAAAAAGACAAATACTTCTCTGTGCAAGAAAAAAAATTTGATGACTCAAAATTTCGACCTGCTTAACCCCTAAAATGTAATTGGTCTGTGACATCCTGGCCCCTGGCACACCTCCATGGCAGAGCAGCTAATCCTATCACAAGCTTCTATATTTTGGAGATTTTCCAGACATTCCTGAAATGAAAGGTCCGAAGAAGTCAAACTCTCATCTGGCCTGTATCAGAGGTACCTTTCTGCATGAAGAATCACAGATCCCCAATTTGAGGTTCTTGTTTTACTTCTTTGAGGTTGGAAAATATTCATCAGATTTTTTTAAAAGGGCTTTCTCCTCCATGAAGGGAATTGCCCTGCAAACTGTGCTAGTGAGGCCACCTCACTTTAGCCACGGTGTGGAGGATTAATGGAGAAGAGCTGAGTAAAGCTGAAAATTACAGGTGAATCCGCAATTAAAAGAAGAGGGAAAATTTGGGTTTGATGATCAGCAAGAGAAGGTGAACAGAAATTTCAGGAAAGAGGAGGGCTAAAATAAGGAAAAAACTGCAAGAAAACAAAATGAAATAAAATCAAATTCATTACCAGCTGTGAGAAATATGATCGTGCACTGCAGCAGGCAGTAAAGGAATCAGAAGCCAGGGGATTACACCAACTGGAAGAGGTCTTGCATCAGAATAGAAAAACCACTCAAAACACAGCTGTAAAACACTTGAACAGCTTTGCTCAGCTCTTGAGCAAGATTGTCCAGACAGGAGCCTGCAGACTGCACAGGTAAATTGAATGGTTGTGTGTACCTGACACTGAAAAACACCCCAAGGTGAATGGGGGATATTGTCAGACCCATGAAAACACTCAGGTTCCGTCGATAGAGCAGAGAGGAATCGGCGCCACACCTTTACCAGCTGAATCAAAGGGGTGAATGCTAAAGGGGCAAATGCTCAAGGGGACAAGCAGAAGGGACATCAGTGTGGACATGCCAGGCTATCTCTGCAGACCAGCACCACAGCAGGAACAGCTCAGGACCTAGGCTGGCAGACAAGAATTGCAGAATCACAGAATCACTGAGGCTGGAAAAGACCTCTGAGATCACCGAGTCCAACCTGTGCCTAATCCCCACCATGTCCCATGTCCAGTCGTTCCCTGGACACCTCCAGGGATGGGGACCCCATCACCTCCCTGGGCAACACCTTCCAACGTCAAATCACCCTTCCAATAAAGAAATTCCTCCTAATGTCCAACCTGAACCTCCTCTGGCACAGCCTGAGGCCGTTTCCTCCTGTCCTGTCACTTGTTACCTGGGAGAAGAGCCCGATCCCTACCTGGTTACAGTCTCCTTTTCAAGGAGTGGTAGAAAGGGATAAGGTCCCCTCTGAGCCTTCTTTTCTCCAGCAAAACAAAATTTTTAAAAAAAGGAAAAGCAATAAACCCAGCGGTGAAATACCAGATCCCGCTCGCCATCTCCCCGCTAAGGCCACGGTCAAAGACACTGCAGAGGCAAGGATGTGGCATCGCGGAGCGGGGCTGGCACAGGCACAGAGGAGGGACGCGCTGTCACCTCCCCCGCTCCCCGCGCAGCGACAGCGCTCCCGGGGCCTTGCCGACGGGGCCGGCTGCCGCCTCCCCGGCCGCGGGACAGAACCGGGGCACGGCGGCCCAGCGAGAAGCAGGGCTGGCCCCCGAGGGCCGCACGGGCCGTACCTGGTGCTGCTGGAGGTGCCGGAGCGCCCGGAAGTGCCGGAGGTGCTGCCGGTGCCGGGGCCCGCGGATAAGAGGCGGATGCGACCGCGGGCTACTGTCACCGCTCCTCGCCCCGCCCCCGCCCGGCGGGCGTCACCGCAATCGCGGCCTCCGATTGGCTGCGGCGGCTGATTGGCAGCCACCGCCCCCGCTCTGCGGCACCTCCCCTTGGCGCGGGGGCTCCCCATTGGCGGGGGGGCGCGAGCCAGGGCCCCGCCCACCGCATCCTTCAGGGGCCGTGCCCGCGGGCCCCGCCCGCCGCCTCCCCCCGGCCTCAGCCCGAGGGCTCCGGCCCTGGCACCGGCCCGTGCCGTGCCCTGTTCCCTCACCGCCTTCCCCCCGCCTCACACCGGCTGCCCCGTCCCTCAGACTGGGGGCTCCGCTCCCCTCTGCCGAATGAGCCTTGGGAGCAATCTTTGCAGTCACAGAACCCCCCACACACCCTGGCGGGATCAACCCCCCCGGCTCCGCCCCAGCGCCCTCCCGCCGCTGTCACCGCTCAGTCGCGCTTGTCCCTTCGAGGAAGTCATTGTAGAAAAGGGCGAGCACTGACAAAAAAAAGAGAGGAATTGAGAAGACGTTCCTGGGAATGGGAAGTGTGTGGGATGGTGGTGGTAACTCCGCTGGCGGCTGCGGGTTCCCCAGGGTTGTGATGCCAAGTGCTCTGTGTGTGCCCAGCCCTGACCTTTCTCTTCACAAAAGATGTCCATGAGCTTTTACCCGATCTTTTTTATATATGGCTGACAGAAAATAACTCGAAATAACAGCCACTAAGGTTACTAAGGAGTTTCTCATGGAGCTCCCGTGCCAGGTGTATTTGCCTACGCACACCAATCTCCTCCCCAGTGTGTCACGGTCCAGTGACACGGGCCAGATCCAGTGTCCCCGTGTCCTGCCCTTCTCCACATGCAAGGGCATGGATGAAACCCCGAACTTCAAGCTCTGCTGCCTTGGAGAAAGGGAGGGAGTGTGGGGGAGTGAGTCCAGGAGGGCCCGGTGTGCTCTGACCAGGAGATTTGAGCTGCGAGCAGCAGATGAGCAGGATCAGGCTGGAACGAGCCAGCGCAACCCTGACCTTTCCCCGGGCTAAATTACACCCGGAGAGCATTTTGTAACCAGAAGATCTGGATGTTTAAAGGGAACTGTGAGGTGTGTTTCATAAGTACATTCTGGTTTTAAAAAAATCATAGACTGGTTTGGGTTGGAAGGGACCTTAAAACTCATCCAGTTCCATCTGCTACCATGGGCAGGGACACCTTCCACTATCCCAGGCTGCTCCCAGCCCCATCCAGCCTGGCCTTGGACACTTCCAGGGATCCAGGGGCAGCCCCAGCTTCTCTGGGCACCCTGTGCCAGGGCCTCGCCACCCTCCCAGGCCGGAATTCCTTCCCAATATCCCATCTAACCCTTCTCTCTAACAGTGGGAAGCCATTCCCCTTTGTCCTGTCCATCTATGCCCTTGTCCAAAGTCTCTCTCCAGCTCTCTTTAGTTTCTGGAAGGGCTTCTAAGGTCTCTATGAAGCCTTCTCTTCTCCAGGCTGAACAATTCTAATTCTCTCAGCCTTTCCTCATAGGAGAGGTGTTCCATCCTTGTAATCATCACTGTGGCCTCCTCTGGGCTTGCCCCAGCACTCCAGGTGGGATCTCATAAGAGCAGAGTACAGAAGAAAACAAACAATATTTTACTTTTTATCATACGCACCTCACTAGGAAGAGCAACAAAAAATCAACTCAAAAGGAAAAAAGTAAAAAAAATTTAAAAAAAAACCCCTCAGTCTTAGCAGTGATGACTTCTTGGTGCCTCTTGCTCTTTATCCATAAATCGCTGTGACAAATTTATCAATGCTGGAAAATAATTTATTTCTTCCACAAAGAAAACATGATATCCTAGTTGACACACACAATTTGCATATCTTCCCCTCACTAAAGCAAGCCATTTGAAAATGTTCCTGAATCTTGTCATATCTTCTAACCAAATTGCTCAAACCTTGGATGTCAGGGAGCACCGCTTATGCCTTTGGAGAACAACGCCCTTGGTGAAAATTTTCCCAATGTGCAGTGAGCTGGAGGCAGCGAGGGCTGGGAGGAGAACAGATGATGCTGAGCTCTTTGTAAGCACAGAGAGTTAGGCTCAATTTGCTAATATGTTTGTGTCTCCTACTAGCCCAATTCTGCCAGCAAATAGTGCCCTACATCTGCTGCCAAAGATGAGCTCGTAAAGCACCAAAAGGTTGTGCCTTAGGTGCTAAATTGCAAAACGCATTTCAGAGTCATGACTGCTGAATGATACACAATTGTACTGTGCCCAGTTTCTTAAGTCCAGAGGCAATTATTATCTAGGAGCTATTGAAATCCCTTTATTTCTAGTTAAAGTTATGATTTTTTTGTGAAAAGCCTAGAATTTTAATGCTGAGGATAAGCGATGACCTCTCTGCTTTGAGTGTTACACATTGTCCCAGCTCATTCTGCCCCTCTACTCTGCTCTGGTGAGATCCCACCGAGAGTTCTGCATCCAGCTCTGGGGTCCCCAGCACACAAAGGACAAGGACCTGCTGGAACAAGTCCAGAGGAGGCCACCAAGTTGATCAGAGGGATGGAGGAGCTCTGCTGTGAGGAAAGGCTGAGAGAATTGGGATTGTTCATCCTGGAGAAGTTTTGGGGTGACCTAATTGAGGCCTTCCAGTACCTGAAGGGAGCTGACAAGAAAGATGGAGAGAGACTTTGGACAAGGGCCTGGAGTGACAGGACAAGGGAATGGTTTCCACCCTGTGAGGTGGCACAGGCTGCCTGGAGAAGCTGTGGCTGCCCCATCCCTGCAAGTGTCCCGGGCCAGGCTGGACAGGGCTTTGAGCCACCTGGGATAGTGGAAAATGTCTCTGCCCATGGCAGGGGAGTTTGGAACTGGATGATCTTTAATGTCCCAGCCCAAACCATGATTCTGTGATCTCTGGTGTAAGGAAAAAAACTCATAATTTTGTTTGTTGCATACTCATAATTTTGTTTGTTTCTTAAATAGCCTTGTAGGACACGATCCAGCATTTGCAATCCATGACATCAATGGGATTTTCCCAGGTAAGAAATGTTGGTTTAAGGTTGTATTGTTTTTTACTTTGGCATTTCATTAGCATGGCAGATCACTTATCTGTTAGCTCAAATCATGCTAATGATGCCTTCTACCTACTTAGCCACAAAAATAACATGCTGGGAGCTACATCCCTTTCATCTTTCATAGACTCAACTCAAGAGCTGCCTTCTACCTGCCTTTAAATGCTCTTATTCTTAAGCTCACCTCCAAATTGGTTTAGATTCATCCAACTTTGTTCTTTTCAGAATAAGCAGAAAAATATAGAAAGAACAAAGCTTGTCCAAGGGATTAAGTAGCACCTATCATGCAGGGGAAACACACATCTGAAAATGTAAAGAACGCAAACTAAAGGCAGCCAAGATCAATTGAAGTGCTGAATCTTGGGTTCAGCTCTGCCTCATGGAGCTGGAGGCAAACTGCCCCAAGAGGTGATTTCAGAAGCCAGACATCCAGCAAAACAGCAGATTCCTGTCTGGAAGGCGGAGATTCAAAAACAAGCAAATAAACAAACAAGCAACCCTCAAGCAAGAAAGGGCTTGTTTGCTTTTGGATTCTGTAATGTCTGAAAGAAGAAGAAATACAGACATGATGTGGAATGCACAGATACTATATGTAGATGTATTTTTTAAAGCTGATACAAACTGTTTCTGAGATGAAAAATTATAAATATGAAATATTTATATTAATCAAGACCTGAGAGAGAGTGCCTTCAAAGCTCTGTTTAATAAAAACCTGATCAGTTTTATATAGGATCAGTGTCATGGCTCACTCTGTTTCCTCCTTTGTTTTTGGTACCTATTATCAAGACACAGAAAATATCCACTTTTCTTCTTTAAACACTATCAAGTTGGGATTTTAAACCATTCACATTGTGCACAGTAGCAGCTATTACCGTAGATCTTGAAGGAATTGCTCTCAGCTAGATGAAGTATTTCATGTGAATGAAAAAGGGAAAGCAGAAGCTTAATGTGTACTATTTAGTTACCTGTAGATACCTAAAAGACTCCACATGACAGTAACCAAAATATGGAAAAGAGAATCCATGAAATGTTCACATTTTACAGTAATTTGCCCTGAAGAACAGAGGAAAACTCTGACCTACTTGAAGAAAGAGGGTTATTATATTCATTCTGCTAATCCAGAAAATACAATTTGACATGTAAGTAAACCATAAAGTTATAAGAAGGAACAAGTTAAGTCATGCCAGTTGTTAGGAGTAATTCTGCAGCTCTGTCTCTGGCAGAAATGCTCATTGAAGTCGTTGGGAATTAGGCATATGAAGAGACTGAGGAATTGCATCCCACTTATTGTGGTTATTTAGAGGTAGAGTAAATACAAGGGAATCGTGTGTTGGTTTGGCTGCACAAGCTGAGCGTGTGCCAGGGATTCACATGCTGCTCGTGGGAGCAGCTCAAGTACTGGTGCTGTGGCAGGATTGCAGGACCCTCACTCAGGTTAAACACTGTCTTGGGAATGCTGCAGGAAACGTCCAGAATTCCTCGAGAGCTGGTGTTTTGTCCCACGGCACCAGTGTTCAGTTCTTCAGTGGCATTGGGCAGTTCCTTGCCTCAGAGCACAGGCTGGATATGGAGTTCACCCAAGCCAGGAGGCTCAAGGTGCAAGTTCATCATTACCTAAAACCAGCACACATCTACAGAGCTGGCACAAGGACAGTCCCACCTCTCTTCACACCCATCGCAAAGCCACAAGGATAGGCTTCACCCTTTCTCCTCCTGTTGTAACTCTGCTGCCACTCAGCAGAAATGAAAAAGAGGCACTTTTCTGAGCCAAAGGCAGGTTTGAAGGCAAACCTCACAGTTAACACTGCCCTGGGGAACTCAACCTTCAGCCCCAGCCTGATGATGAAGGATATAAAGCTACTGGAAAGTGACCAAAGAAAGCTACAAAGATGGTGAAGATGGAGAGGAAACCATACAGGTGGCAGCTGAGGTCGCTTGGTTTGTTCAGTCTGGAGAAGAAGAGACTGAGGGGAGACCTCATAGCACCCTACAGCTTCCTCATGAGGGGCAGAGTATATTAGTACACTGGCACTCTGGCCGGGCTGGGATGGCAGCAGCTTGTCCAGGCGTGCTCAACACAAAGGGAGAACACCCCGTGGCACCTCGGTGCCTCGCTAGCCAGCCTCCCAGCCCAACACAAAGGGAGAGTACCCTGTGGCACCTCGGTGCCTCGCTAGCCAGCCTCCCAGCCCGTGCGGCGGAGGGCACGAAGCCCAGTGTGCCTGGGGCTTATAAATAGCCCATGCGTGACCAGAAACAAATGAGCAGAGGTGGCCCTCGGCCGGTGTTCCAAGAGTTTATTGTAGAAGCTCCCTCGAAGGGGACCAGAAATGAAGAAGACAAGAGAAGAGAGTGAGGGGCTTTTTAAAGGGATACAGGGAAGGGGGCGGGGATGACATAGCAGTGACTTACAGGAAGAAGGGAAGAGCAGGACAGGTCTGGCTACCTTTCCTTAGGAGATACAAGGGGTGTCTGTCCACTGTCAATCAGACAGACCGAGCCCACATCAGATCACAGGAATTCAGTGGGAGAAGCCATCCTCACAGAGGGGGGGTTTACTCTTTGGAACCAGCCCACCAAACCTCTTTTTCTGGGCTCTGTGGCCTCCTTTTCTTTCTTGTGGTTGGTTCATTCACCACAAGAGCAGAGGACAGGCAGCACCGATCCCTGCTCTCCATAACCAAGGACAGGAACAAGGGAATGTCTGGGGCTGTGCCAGGGGAGGTTTACACTGGGTACCAGGAAAGGTTCTTCCCCCAGAGGGTGGTGGGGCCCTGAACAGGCTCCCCAGGGCAGTGGTCGGAGCCCCCAGCCTGACAGAGCTCCAGGAGCGTTTGGACAGCGCTCTCAGGCATGGTGTGGGATTATTGGATTGTTCATAGTGCCTTATAGAGAAAAACGGCTTTCCACAGCCCATGATTCTGTTATTCTGGTTATTTACTGACAGTAGAAAGCTACATTAAGACATTTCTTGCAGGACAAGAAACCTTAGTCTTTCCTGAAGCACAGCTAGAATATTTCACAGTGCACTGTGTCAGAACAGTGCAGCAACAAATTGTAATGCATGCAAAGCAGATCTGCCTCTCAAGTCCACTTAGAGATTTCTCTTTTAGCTCATATCTTTCAAGATAGTTTGGCAAAGCATAGCACAACCCCCCTCGAAATAATGCTGTTTTATTGGATGGGTGTTGGTTAACCCAGCTAAAAACCCTTAGAGCTGATATTCCTTTTGCAATATAAACCTTGAGCTGTAGTTCATACTTACCCTCCCTGATTTGTACGTTGGCTTATTTTACAAAGATTTCCATGATACTCTGTTAGATGACAGCATGGATAACTGAATTACAGAATCAAATTAATTTAAATTGTTGTCTTCTCTCAGGCTTTGTTCCCCATGTTTGAGCTTACACTGTTATTTTCCTTTGCAGCTCAACAATACCTACATCCAGAACCTTCCACAAATGAGGTGAGGCATTTTATTTCTATGTGAAACCTAAAGATAAATTATAAGGTCTTTTATTTCTTGAACTTGTAGTTGATTTAATGAGCCTTTCTACAGACATTTCTGGTCATTTACAGACAGTCCTTGGATATCACACTAGCAAAAAGACACAAATTGGAGAGAGCTTGGGAAAAACAACCTTTTCTTGGCTTTTTGAAGACAGATTAAAAGAGCTTTATAATTGGCATTTTCTAGCATAAAACTCAGAAATGTTAAAATAAAATCCAAAGAAAATTGAAGTGAGACTTGGTTTAAATTTCAGGCTTTCAAGTGTTTTGTATGTGACCTTGCTTCTACCTTGAACAAATGTATTTTGATTTGGATGCTGAGGAAGTGGTGCTTCCTAACTTCCAGTCCTCATTCTTGGATTTTATCAGGACAATGATTTTTGGAAAAACTCCTTTACATGCTCTCTCAACTTTGAAAATCTGACCCAGATGGCAGATCTGAGAGCACACAGAAAATGAACATAAATACTTCTAACTGGGTAATAAGAATAAATACCTTGTCAGTTTGGTAATCTCAGGATTGAGCACTGAACATCTGGATATGCTTTGTCTCAGGAGCTGGGAAACTTCTCAAAATTCCAGCATGGCACATCCCCACTGGCCCTGCTGTTGCAGAGTTTGACATTGCTGCCACCAGGATTACCAACCTCGCCGAATGGTGAGCACTCAGCTCTGACCTCAGGGCTGCTGCGGTCAGACACTGGACAAGTTACATAATGCACCAGGTCAGGCTTTAACTTGGCATCGCTGAGGTGAAAGATCAGCAAGGTCACCTATTGCATCACATGCCACTTGTCATTACCCCGGGATGGTGTGCTGGCACTTCCTGCACTTCCCCAGCCAGGACTTTAAATTATCCTTAGATTTTTCTAGAGTATTAGATAATTCAGAAAATTAAAGGTTTTCTTGATACATCTTAGGACAAAAGAATTTGCTTTCAGTACATTGTTCCAAGACAATTTCTTTCATCATAATTGTTTTCAAAAATCACACACCTTGAGATAAGGAAATATGGAAAGCATACTGCCAAGAGGGAGGAGTCTTCAGAAAGTGGAAATATCTCGACAGAAATTAGCTGCTCTTAAACTACGGTTTGGCTGTTTCTTAGAAGGGACAAATAAACTAGTAAAGAATTTAATCCATTCTTTGCTCTCTGCAGCTTGTCTATCAGAGTTCCCTGCCCATGACAGGGGATTGGAACTAGATGGTATTTAAGGTCCTTTCCCACCCAAACTGTTCTAGGGTTCCTCAGCTGCTCTTCTGGAGCAATTTCAGTGAAATGCAGCAGTTCTTGAATTCAGCAATACTTGTGCCTTGCGGGGTAATTCCATGGAAGGGACTGGATGACAAGGAAAGCTGTCAGTCCAGTGGCTACCCACAAACACCACGGGAGGTATCGGATGCTGGGACATCATCGCAGAACTGACCTCACCTGAGAGGACAAGATTTCAACTCATCTGACTCTCAGTTTGTTGTGTCAGGTTCTTAAAGACCCACAGATACAAAAAGTGACATCTTTTAAGGTTCCCATTTTGCAAAGTTTGTGTAATTTCATATATTCTTTTCTTTTTTAAATGAATGTTTAAGGCATCTTTCTTTAAACTCTAGCAGTTATTTACGATCAGAGCTCCTATAACAAATCAGCAGGTGTAGAAAGGAGAAAAATCTTTTATTTGTATTGATCTTGTACATAGATCTGGTATTACTCAAAGTGTTTCAGTCTGTCGGAGGCTGCTCAGTGGAAAAGCACAAATCTTGAATACTGCTAAAATCCCTCTGCAGCGTTGCAGCATGCCTAAGCCCCATGGAATGCCACATTTTTAATTACATTTTTCCTGTGGCATTACATAGAACACAGAAAAAGAGATGATCAGCTTGAGAAAGAAGCCAGCTTGGGAACTCATCAGTGTTTGAAGGGGAAAATCTAAGAGAAATGGAGTTTAATGCTTGTGCTACAGTAGAAAGCAGTGGTAGTGTACATGAACCACAGCTGCCACAGAACAGCTCCTGTGAACGACGTGGTAAAGATGCCAGCTAAGAGGATAAAGCAAACCTGTAACAAGCAGCTCATAAATTAGTTGTACACATCATTATCTTCCCAGAAACTTTTACTGAGTGCACTACCAGAAATGGGGCCCACAACGTGAGTTTGCCATGACAACAAAGTGCTGTAAAGATTTGAGCAAGGTGGCATCAGCTGATACAGGGTCATACTGGAAAACAAAAACAGCGTTCAGGCCTCGTGATGCAAGAACATTATCATCAATTTTTCTTCACCCACCAAATATTTTGCTAGACGTCTGGTCTGCCTGTGAGTTGTAAAGCTGCTGAAAACCAGACTTTGATCCCATTCCTAAGAGGTATTTGGGACCACAGCAACACTTCTCATTCATTCCTGAGTCACCAGAGGACACTGCCAGGTACCTCTCAACCTCTGCTGCCACCAGGAGGTGAGACTCACATGCTCCACAGTGACCACAAAAATCAGTGGTCAGTCTCTTTTGAAGGAACTGTGCCGTCAGAAGCAGGGAGAGTAGGAGACCTCGGAGCTCTCTGTTCTTGTCTTGGGTCATCTCTGCTCTCTCTCCATGGTCCTACTTGATCTCAGCGAGAAAAAATCCGCAGGTGGAAAACAGGGGAGTCTGTTCTCACCTCAAGAACCTGTGTGTAGGTAGCACGTATCTTATTACATATGTTCTAATAATAATGAGAGAGAGAATAAGACAGAGATTGCTAGGAAGGAAATAGACTTTAGTTTAATTTTCCAGTCATGTGTTACACAACAAATCACATTGATTTCCTTCAAGAAAAATGCTTGGTCACTGACATGTCAATAAATACATTGTATCTTTAGTTCCTCAATGTATTTAATTTTTCATTGTATTCTTCCAACTTTGCAAACCTAACTGCATGAATTGTTGTGGGTATTTTTTCTCAAGTACAGATCTGAAAGTCTGGTTAAATTGACATTTCTAACATTTCCCTAACTGTGATGTCACAATGTGTCTCCACCTACTTGTTTCATTATCGGGTTAAATGAAGTCGGTTTCCAAAGTGATTTTGTGGTTCTTGGACTCAGAATTGGCAGTAGTTTGGGCAGTTTGACACCCAGCTGCTGCCACCTGCTCACTGCAGACACTGTCAGGTGCTGAATCTCAGAATTGTTTGGGTTGGAAGGAGTCTTAAAAGATCACCAAGTTCCAGCTCCCTGCCACATGCAGAGATGACACCCACTAGATCAGGTTGCCCGGGAATGAGGGAAGCTCCTAACTTTCCTGTTCTCTCTGGAGTGTTTGAATTCAAAACTCTTTTAATTTAATATAGATGCATTTTTTGCTTTTTACACATAGGACTTACTTGTGATTCCTTTTAACATCTATATTCAGCTGTGAGTAAAGTCAATTTCTGTCTATGCCTGAAAATGTTGCACAAATCTTTATTCAGAATTGTTAGAGATAATGGATACTCAGTGGGGCATTTCCAGAAGTGTTAGCAGTGTAAATGGCCTCATCTGGGCAACGCAACGTTTGACAGCAAGTGCTGTTCCCAGGACTGCTTGGAACCTCAGCTGGAATAAGTGTCCAGTCACCACATCCCTAACGACAATCACCCACTCAAGCAGCCTCCACTCAACAAAGCAGGGAGGGAAGGGTCTGTCCAAAGGGCTTGGAAGCATTTAGCCAGGAAAACTTCGGTGGCCTGGGATCAGAGCCACAAAATCTGCATTCCCATTGATGTGCGTCCCCCTTCCAATGCCGTGCAGAGGTGCAAATCATGCAAAGTGGGGACCATGACTGCTATCATCTCTGGAATTAACTGTAAAACATTTTTTGGAAATGTGGGCTAGAAGTCACTAAACAGAGAGATAGGAAAAAAGAAAAGCTAGAGCATCTTGCATAGGAATCAAAATTTCCTGTTAATACAGTTTTGGCAAAGGTAAAATTGCCTGCAAAGCAGAGACTTGAAAGGTGTATGAACAGCAAAAACCACATCTTAAAGGAAGAGACAATTTATACTATTTATTTTGACTTGTAACATTCCCTGGTTTTTTGCTATGATTTACACTTCTCAAGGAAAAGAATTAATCCTAGAGCCATACCAGGGCACAAGCCTGTCTTTTACCAGGGCTCTGAGCACACTGTGGGTAACCAACCGTAACATGCTCTGGGAACCTCTTAGAGTAACAGCAAAGGCATAGCAAGACCTGGTTTTTGCATGGACAGTGATGACAATCACAAGTAGGAGGCCATGAAGAAAAGGAGTTAGATCTAGTTAGTCCTAAGTTGAGGCAGAGAAAATGGTCTAGACCAGCCTGCAGGAATGCCTTTCCCTCCCTGCAGGGCTTGAGCTCTTAACTGCCACGAGTGGCCGGGAGTGGACACACAGTTTGTCAGCACCCTGGGACCCGATGGCTCAGGCACTTGGGGCTGCTGATTGCCTGGCCAGAAAGGAAGGCAGCTCTGGATGCACCCCAAGCAGCTGAAATGACCCCGTACTTTGTAACTCTAACTTAAATTACGGTTAAAAAGTTACTTTAATTAACCTACAAATAAGCACATTCATACAGCAGTTATGACTTCCAAACCCGTGACCTGAGGTGAACTTTGTGTTCTGTTAACAGCTCTGCAAATCACCGAGAAGACACTGGGTACCTCCTGTCGGTGTGGAAAGACACCCTCAGGTCATTTCAGCTGGCCCAAGCTTAGCCTTGTGGCTCTCACACCCTTGATCCCTGCAAAGCTGAAGTCAAGAGGGTGATTTTTGCAAAAGAGGGTTGTCCCATCAAGCATCTCCTTGCAGCCAGCCCGGAGGAAATGAGGTATCACCCTCAGTCACTGACATGCAACACAGGGACCATCAAGATCCACACCAGGTGGGCCAATAGTCCACAAAGCACACAGTGCTTCATCAAGGTACAATTAAAAACAATTAAACAGGGAATAATTTAAAAACCCTTTTTATTTAGACCGACACAAGAGCTAGGTAGGATTTATGAGCTAAGTTTTTTGATTGGAGAGCCAATGTGTACTTCAAAGCATTGTCAGAGACCGAGAGGATACAGTCTGGAATACTGTGTTGTAATAATTTGTAGAACTGCGTGAGACAGATTTTTTTAAACCAATTACTTCCCATCCGTTCAGGGGCAGATGAGCCCCCAGCTAAAATTCCTTTTCATTCCGGTGCTTGTAACGATGAAGATGAAATGTGATTTTCCTTCTAACAAATGCTCAAAAAAGCAAAACCAGAAAAAGCATGTGTTTCTCTGTTATGGAAAATAGGTCTCAGCATGCTGGAAATTCTGTGTTTTACTTACTTTCTACCACAAATGCCCCATTTTTAAAGAAATGAATAATGTAATCATTTTCTCTGATTTATGTTTCCTTTTCTGCCTCATTTGGCACTAATGCTGTGTTATTACAAGAACAACTGTTCCCTGCAAAAAGAATGATCTTTAGACTTCTTATCCAAAACCCGTGAAGTCACTGGGAATGAACTGCAGAGAAAGGCAGAGAGGCCGTGGACATGAGAAGCAGTTGAACATTTTCCCACTGGCCAGGCAGATTTCCTTCTTGTCTCCTGATGACACGGAGCTGCATTTTCCTGCACCTTCCCAAACAGAAACTCTCCTCCAGGTAGCGTGCACAGAATGCGACTGGCAGTTTTCGGAAACTATAATGAAACGTTGGTCAAACAGGGCTCAGTAGAGTCCCATGAGCACAAGTCAGAGCCTGGCGACGCCTTCAGTGGTGAGCATCCCTGGGATTCGACACGGCCGCCTGCACCCTCATCAGCATCAGGATCACAGCAGTGCTAACGAGTGCCGCAGCTCCCGAGCCCTCGAGGGTTCAGACATGTGCTGGCAAGCCGAACAGCAACGAGGAGCATCTGAACAATGAACTTGGAGAAGAATCTGCAGGGAATTAGTGTCAGGCATGTGTAAAGAGGATTACTTTTCCCATCTCCAACACCTATAATTACATCTCAAACGTGCTAATAAAATCCAGTGGTTACAGTGGGGTTTTTTTCTCTGTGTCAAAGTTAAGCATGCTGCCGTGACGCCTAGGAAAAATCAACTTTCTTACACTTCAAATCGCCACGCAACCAGCAGAAGTGATGACGGTGCTCCCCGCTGGGTCAGAAGGGCTGAGGGGCGCTCCTGGCTCCCGGGGGCTCCCCGGCCCTGCCGCCTCAGAGGTGCGGGGCGTAGAAGGGGCCGAGGTACGCGGGGCCCAGGAGGGGCGCGAAGGGGCCGGTGCCCAGGGGGAAGGGGGCGGCCGGCGGCACCAGCACGTTGGCGGCGGCGTAGGAAGGGAAAGTCTGGAAGGGCAGAGCGGCGGGGCCCGGCGGGCTGGGGCTGCCGCCGCCCGCCGCCGCCACCGCGGGGGATGCTGCGGGGGCCGCCCCGTCGGCACCCGGGTGCTGCTTCTTCCACTTGGTGCGGCGGTTCTGGAACCAGATCTTCACCTGCGTCTCGGTGAGGCTGAGGGACAGCGCCAGGCTGAGGCGCTCGCAGACCGACAGGTACCGCGTGG